>VMDO01036267.1:0-15283 GCA_007922755.1 Pedetes capensis
GTGAGATTAATTTGGTGGTCTATTTTATTCAACCAAACATATACTGGTACCTGGATCATTTCAATGTTGAAACATTTACTGTGCTTTCATTTTTCAATTTCAATTTCAATTTTAGGTGTACCAGCTACATACATGTACAGAGTGGCCACATGTCTGGTGGCTATCATATTGGACAACACAGACTTAGAGGTGGATAAATGACCGAGGTCATTGGCTCTGTCACTTAATAACAATAGCTAGTATCTCTGAATTGTTGCCTCCTTGTTGTTGTTGTTGTTGTTAGGTGTCGTCGATTCGTTATCCGACTCATAGCGACCCTCATAGGGTTTTCAATGGCTGTTTTCGGGATTGCCTTGGGGGTGGATTGCCAGACCCTTCTCCCATTTTTGCGGTGCTGGGAATTGAACTCGGGACCTCAGAGACTGCAGCGCAGCGCTCTACCAACTGAGCTAAATCCCAGCCCCGTTGCCTCCTTAGCAGGCTCTATCTCTAAGAACTAGGAGATGCTGAGCTCCTATGGTATACCAAGTACTGTACATGTATTATTCATTGAAGTCTTCCCAGGTGAGGTAGATAATGTTCTTAATCTCCAGTTGTGGTTCATTTGATATGTGAGCCAGAAGGCTCTTATGCCCTGTTGGTTGGTCAAACACCAATCTAGATACTGCCATGAAGATCTTTTTAAGATGTGATTAACAAGCCGGGTGCGGTGGCACACCCCTGTAATACCAGCAGCTCGGGAGGTGGAGCCTGGAGGATTGCAAGTTGGAGACCAGAGGCAATCTGCAAAATTTAGCGAGACCCTGTCTTGAATAGTAAAAAAAATGGGCTGCGGGTACAGCTCAGTGGTCCAGCACTTGCAAAGCATGCAAGCGCGAGGCCCTGGGTTCAAGCTCCAGTACTTTAAAAAAAAAAAAGATGTGATTAACATTTAAGTCAGGAGACTTAGAGTAAAATAGATTATCCTCCACAATGTGAGTGAGCTTCCTCTAATCTGTTGAAGGTCTTAAGAAATAAAACTGAGGTTCCCCCAAAAGGAGGGAATCCAGACAGCCTTCTGAATCAAGGCTGCAGCATCAACTTTTGCTGGAATTTCCAGCTAGCCAGCCAGTGCCTCAAATTCTGCCTTTTCCAGCCTCCACAACTGTATGAGCCAATTGCTTAGAATACTGCCCCCAGCCCATTGGTTCTGCTTCTTAGGAGAACCCCGCCCAATACACCACCCACCCCATTCCCCCTCAGTGGATCCACAGCTCATTCTCTTAACCTCCCTGCTGCTGGCAACCATTCAGAAAACAACTTAACTGCTCTAGGTCTCAATCTTGTCATTGGAAACTCAAGACAAATGATAATGCTGCCTGATGGGGTTGGTGTGAGCGCTGTGCTAATACAAAGCACCTGGCATGTGGAAAAGTGATCACTAACGGTTACTGACTCTCACTGATGTCTTCGGTCTTAAAACACTCCAACAGAACTTCTTACAGGTTGTACTGTAGACATCGAAGAATTAAAGAAAAAGGATGAATCTTAGAAAGCATATTATATTAGACTTATTGGTGATCTTTAGTATAGGCATTTTGAGAATTAATTTTTACCACGTTCCAAGTCAATACAAATGGCTGGGGGTTTTGCTTGCTTTTTGTTTGTTTCTGGCAAGTCTCTGTAGCCCAGACAGACCTTGAACTCAAGACTCTACTGGAGTACAGCTGTTTGCTACCACACCTGGTTCAAAATGACTGTTCTTAAGTGAGTACCTACCATGCGACTGCAGTCATAGCACTGTGGTGTCCATCAGATCCTGTCAGATCCCGGAAGCAAAGCCGGGTCAGGCCTGGTTAGTACTTGGATGGGAGTCTGCCTGGGAACGCCAGGTGCTGTAGGCTTGGGAGAAGGACCCGGTAACCCACTCCCAAAAATCAATCCGCCATTGAAAACTGTATGAGTAGCACAGAAGCACTGACAATAGTGCTTCACCTGTTGTATGTAGAGTTGCTATGAATCGCATACCGACTTGAGGGCACCTAACAACAACAACCGTGTCCCCAGCACTTGAATCCCATTATCTTATGAAATCCTCACATTATTTGTACTGGGGAGGGGGTCCTTGTCTTTTCCCTGCTTACAGACTGGAAAACTAAAGCTGTGAGTGAATCAAAAATTCATTTATCTTCTACGTGACAATCTCAGGGAAATAATTCCGCCTACCTTCTTATCATCAGATCATCAGGTTATTTGTTTTTCTTAATAATCTTTTACACAGCAGCTTGTAAGTGAATTGGAATTAACATCAGGTCCTTGTAGGGAAATTGCAAACTTAATCATTCCTTCTTTCTCCTTCATTTTTATCGGTTGCTGGATGTGCACATCTGTAATTCAGCTTTGAGACTGTCATATAATCTCATAATAATTTTTTTCTTTGCAATTTTGTGCAGGTAATCCTAAAGAGGATTTTAAATATACTGTGTGTGATTAAAATTGAATGTAGCTTGTGAAAAAAAATGAATTGCTAATAACTGAGAGAGTCTTGTACTCTTTGAAAATATTTATGGTTAAATGAAAAGGGACTTCCGAACGTCAATACATTTCATTTGGCTTGTTTTCCTTCCCTCCATTCCTGTACATTTCAAATTGCTATAATCCCCAGATTAATTTTAAGGTATTTCTTTGAGTTATGCTCATACATGTCAGATTTTATAGAAAGATTATTTTTACATGCTTTAATAACATATTTCTCCTTCATTGTCCTTTCTTTGATGTCAGGGAGGAATAAATTCAGTTTAATATGACTTTCATTTGTGAGCCTTAACATGGAAACCATTATAAGGCTAAAGCAAACCGCCTTCTGTTTTTCAATGATTATCTTTTTCTTTCAAAATGAACCAAGCCTTCTAGTCTGAGGATTTGAAAGAAATGAGTCTACAAACCAGTTGAAATCAAATCGTAGGGGATGAGCCTGAATTGTCTAAGTGCCCCTTTATCTTTACACCCACGCTCCTGGGAAACGAATTCCCTCTGCTGGCTATGTCGGCTGGTGAAGGAAGGGAGCTTGCACATTCCCCAGGGGGACTCTGCCATGTTTATTGGGAGGCTGGACAGGACAGCAGTTATTTTTCTGTATGGCCTTTCGTGTCTAGGCCTTAACAGTGCCAAGCACTTGACTTTTGCCTGGCGTGGTTATATGGGAATGGTTTAAGTAATTTAGATCCTAATTTATGTTGGAATAGATACATTCATAACTGAAGCATTAACAGCTATATTTCAGTGAAAGTGCCATGTTATGATCTGGGATGTTATTAAATGACATCCTCCCCGGAAATATTGTCCCTCTTTCTTTTCTTGATCTCTTACCTTTGTCTCATTTAGATGAGTGCATCATCACTCTATGTCTTGGAGAGCTAACAGAAGGTAGTGCAGAACTTCAGGTAGGATGCTTGGATGAGCCTGGATTTAGCATGCTCAAATGATAATCTGTGCATGTTCATTAAGCTCCTACTTCATGCAAAGCTTTTTTCTATACCCTGTATGTAATAATCAACATTATGCCCTTAAATATCCACCCCTGGGGTGTAATTTGCTACTAGTTTCTCCTGATGTGAGTTAGCAATGTGCAATGAAGTCTTAAAAATGTAATCCTGGCTTTGGGAGGCTGAGGCAGGAAGATTGGGAGTTCTAAGCTGGCTTGTGCTACACTGCCTAGTGAAACACTGCCTCAGAAAACAAAAGCAAAAGCAACAACAGTAACAACAAAAATGACTTAAAATGGGTATATCCATTAATCAAGTAATTCCACCATCAGAAATATAACTGGGTTAGTAAATGAGGATGTGGGTGAATATTTAGGCAGAGGGATGTTCATTCTGGTTGCTTCTAATAATGAACATTGGACAACAGCCTAACTGTCTAATGTTGTTGTTGTTGTGTGCCATTGAAGGTATCCAACCCATTGCGACCCTGCATACGACAGGTGAAACACTATTGTCAGTGCTTCTCTGCTGTTCATAGGGTTTTCAATGGTGGATTGATTTTTGGGAGTGGGTTACTGGGTCCATTTCCCAAGCCTACAGCACCCGGTGTTCCCAGGCAGTCTCCCATCCAAGTACTGACCAGGCCTGACCCTGCTTAGCTTCCAAGGTCCAACAGGATCGGATGCCACAGGGCTACAGCTGCAGGCTTAAATGTCCAATAGTAATAATAAATTAAAGTATCTCTATGCCTATAACATGGACTATTATACAACCTTTAAAAATGAGATTGTAGATGATGATTGGCCTAAGAAGAAATAATGATATAATGACAGTGAGATAAAAGGTAATAGGTATGTGATATATGATTTAATTTTCATAAATGAACAACTATATTACACTTCCAGGAAAAAGCTGGATGAATCTTGAGCAAGTATAAAGACTGTTTATCACTGGACAGTAGGGTGATAAGTATATTTTTTTCTTTTCTTTTCCTTTTGCTTTGACTGAATCTTTAAATTTTTCTGCAGAGCTTTGTTAGTGCTTTTGGAATCAAAACATTCTGCAAAAGTCACTTTTAATGAGAAATAAATTAGAGTGTCTGTCCCTGGATCATTACAAGACAGCTGACTGTATAGGCAGGATCTAGTCCTGTGCATATTCAGCATCCCTGCAGCCGGCTCCAGCGGTCCTGCCTGAGCTTGGCAAGGACCCTTTGTCCTCCCCCATTCTCATCCTCCCTGTCCTGACTGTGGCTTTATTCCCTGGCTTCACAAAGTTGTTCTTTCCCTTTGCTCAGTGTAAACTGAGCAAAGATCAGCCAGCTCAATGTCGTCACCTCTCACAAATCTGGGTTTGTTTTGCTCTTGCAGCAAGAAGCCTGAGACGTTGGTACCTGGCTCTGGCCTTAGTGTGAAACAGCCACCAGGCAGGATCCAAGCCAAAAGCAGTCCCCTACCCCAGAACTCAGAGCCTACGGAGACACAGATGGATCAGGATTTAAGATCTTAGGCTGGTAGGTCAAGGTTGTGGTTCTCTATTACCTAAGGGTGGGCTGGGGTTTACCTTGGTTGGTAAGGTGCTTGCTGTGTGCACTCTGAGGCCCTGGGTTTGATGCTCAGCACCACAAAAATGGGAGAAGGACCCGGCAGCCCACTCCCAAGACAATCAGCCATTGAAAACCCTGTGAAGCACTGACAATAGTGCTGGGGATGGCACAGCGATAGGGAGGGTTTTGTTCTGTTGTACACAGGGTCTCTGAGTCGGACCTGACCTGAGGGCACCTAATAGCAACACGACCACCACAACAACATTACTTAAGGGCAATTCATCTCCCAGCTCCCTAAATGTCTGTGGTGTTCACAATTGGCCTTGCCTGGCCTGACCTCCACATTCACCCTGTTTCCCATCCTGATTATAAAAATTGCTAATGTGTATCAAGATCTCTCCATCTATCACTGTTACGCATGCTCTCTCTATCTTTTCTTATGTAATCCTTATAACCGAATGAAGCTGTTTCTTCCAGATTCCCCTGTCAGATGAGGAAGTGGAAGCACAGAGAGGTTGTTGAATTTGCCCAAGGCCACACTGGCTAGGAAATGGGAGAGGTCGAATGTGAACTCAGCCTGAGGCTCGGAGTGCCTTGTCCCTCCACAGTAGGCTGTCCTGTCCCAGAGGGGCAGCCCTTGGCAGTGGCTGGCAGTTTCTGGAATGGGCTGGCTGTTTCTCGCCTCTCTGCTTTTGCGAGGCTGCTCCCTTGCCTGGCTCACCTCCCCTTCTCTCCCCTCCCTCGCTGTACATAGGCTTCCCGTCAAGGCTCAGCTCAACTGCCCAGCTCTCCTAGGAACTTGGCCTGACCACGGCTCCCTTCTTCCTTCTGACTCCACATCTTTCACATTTTTCAGATCTACTCCAGGATCCCTCCAGGACATCAGTTACTGTATCAATACGCTGGGGAAAGTTTATCACAATCAGTGTGAATCTGTGATCTGTCTGGAATTGATGCAGGTGTGAGAATAGAGCAGTCATCTGGATCCTTCCCCAGCTGTGGGAAGACCCATAGATTCAGGCCCTCGGCAGTTACTCAGTTCTCTTAAGGACAGTCATTCAATGTCTTCTTGCTTCCTTATGGGGAAAGGTCCCTGAGAGCGGGAGGCCGGGGTGCTTCAGGTCACGTGCCTGAGCTTGAGTCTTTTCTCACACACTAGCCGGGGGCCTCAGTCTCTTCCTGGGGACCCTGGGAGCCTTGGTTTCTGCAGTGAATCTAATGGGCATCCAATAACAGAATCACACACCGAGGGCTTCCCACAGCAATGTGCATGGCAGAGGGACTTCTCTGGTTTTTGACTTTGGGCTTGGCCATGTGACTTGCTTTAGTCAATGGACATGGCACATGCTAATGAGTGGATGTGACCAGATGAGGTACCTGAACTGTGCTTGCATGTTGCTATGTCCTCCATGAAGCCACCGGTCCAATTAGATAAAAGGTGTATGGAGCAGAACAGAACCCAACCTGTAGCCTGGCTTGGCCAACCTGTACCTAACCTGTTAACTATGAGCACGAGAGTAAAAGATCTGGATTTTAAGCTACTGAGTTTGGGGGGTGGCTGTTACACAGCATTGTTGCAAAAATAGCTGACCTATAGCTTCCCCTCCCTTTTCCTTCTTCTTCTTTTCTTCCAAAATATATTTGAGCAGTGACTATGTGCCAAGACTTATGCAAGGAGACATAGACACTATGGCAATGTAGAACCAGACAGGGTACCTGCCATTTGATGTGTGTGTTGACTAAAAGTAAATCGAGTTTAGAAAATAAAGTAGCAAAGATGGAAAATCACATCAGTTTGAAGTAAGTGGTTTGAAGGAAATGAACTGCAATGAAGACTCATGAAGGTGTGGCCAGTGAAGGCTGCTCTGAGGGGGCAAAGAGGGACTTAATGGAGTGAGGAGTGGGGGAGGAGGCAGCAGACTTCAGATGAGGCTCCAGCAGCAAGCCTAGGGACTTTGATGACCACATAGGAGTTTGTAACTTAGTAAATAGGACATATTCATACTTTAAAAGTAACAATAACCAACACTCATTGGGCATTTGCTGTGGGCCAAACACTGTACTAACCTGTTTTCCATTACTATAATCAAATGCCTGAGGCAGACTACCATATAAAGAAAAGAGGTTTATTTTGACTCACACTTCTGGAGGCCCACAATCCAGGGGCCACATCTGCTGATGACCTTCTGGCTGGCAGAGTCCAGAAGAGGTACAAGAAATCACGTGGTAACAGAGAGGAAGCACATCTGTATCTATGTGTCTATGTTCTCTGCTCTCTCTCACTACTGGGATTCAACTATGCAGCTCCATCCTAATGACTTGATCTCATCTTATTCATACAAAGATCCCATTTCTAAACCTCACAGTCAGATGAAGTTTTCACTCTCTTAAAACTTCACAGTGGAGATTACATTTTAATACATGCCCTGTTGGGAGATGCCCTCAAACGACATCCAACCCTAGCACTGCACGAGGGAATTTATAGGCACACATGCATCTGATACCTGCAACAGCCCTCTGCCATAGACCTGCCAGTGCATCTGTGTTTCAAAGATCTGGAAATGCCACCAGCAGAGGTGAAGTCATCTGCCTGATCACACAGGCGAGCTGGTGGCAGTGGTGGATCTGAGAGCCAGGCTGTTGGATTCTGGAACTCCGGCTCTCACACACACAGTGCCGCACAGCCACTGTGGTCTCTGGTCAGCGCCGTCCTCAGTGGGGGGATGGTCCCAGCCTGCAGGGAGCTGTGACCCTGGAAGAGTAACAGGCATCAGGGGGTCCTCAAGGAGCAGCAGAGCCTCTTCCTGGGTCTCCATATCGTGCCTCTTCAAACTTCATCCACCTGCAAACTCTGGGAGAAGATCTGTCTCCATCAATGTGATTAAACAGGCCAGAGGCTGGCCAGATTCCTTCTGCAGGCTAAATCTCCTGCCCTCTGTTCCTATATGGCCTGAGGCTAGCAATGGGTTTTATGTTTTTGAGTGGTTGAAAAACAATTAAAAAGAATATTTTTGATACCTGAAAATGATACCAAATTCTATTTTTTATTTTTAACTTTTTAATGAACAGATTAGGGGAGGGGAGAAATTTGAAGTTTACAAAAGATCGAGCAGAAAGTTTATAGAATCCCTATGTTCACTCTCACCACAACCATCTTGCTTTCTCCTGTTATTATCATCTGGCCAATGCTGATACATTATTATGAACAAAAGCCCATAGTTTATGATAGGGCTCCGTCGTTGGATGGTATATTCTGTGGGTTTTAACACATGGATAATGACAGGTATCCACCATTAAAGTCACATGTAGAATAGATTCACTGACTGAAAAATCCTCTGGGCTCCATCTATTCATCTTGCCAACACCTGGCAACCTTTATTGGTCTTTTTCACTGTCTCCGCAGTTTGCCCTTTTCCTTTTCCAGAATGTCATATAGTTGAATTCATATAGGATGGGGACTTTCCACATTGGCTTCTTTCATTTAAATACGCATTTACATTTCCTCAATGTCTTCCCATGGTTTCATTATACAGTTTTTTGTTTGTTTTTGAGATAGGGTCTCACTATGTAGCCCAGGCTGGCCTTGAATTTACAATCCTTGGGCCTCTGCCTCCCAGGTGTTAGGATTATGGACATTTGCCATCACACCTAGTTTGATAGCTCATTTCTTTTCAGCGCTGAATAATATTCCATTGTCTTGATCCCTCACAATTTATTTATCTATTCACCTATTGAAGGACATCAATTGTTTCTAAGATTTGCTGATTATGAATAAAGTTCCTGTAAATGTTCCTGTGTAGATTTTGGCTAAACATAAATTTTCAGCTCCTTTGGGCACATACAAAGGAGCAAGACTTCTGGATCTTACGACTGGAGTGTGTTTAGTTTTGTAAGAAGCCATCAAGCTGTCTTCCAGAGCGGCCACACCATTTTGCATTCCCAACAGCAAGGACGGTCCTGTTGTTCCATATCCTTGCCAGCACTTGGTATTGTCTGTGTTTTGAATTTGATTGCTTCTGCTGCTGGGGTATGGGTTTCTTATTGTTAATTTGTGAGTAGGTGACCATGGCATATGATGTTGAGCATCTTTTCATATGCATATTTACCATCTGTGTGTCTTCTCTGATGGGTGTCTGTCCAGATCTGTTGACCATTTTTAAAGTAAGGCTTATGTCCTTATTGTTGAGTTTTAGGACTTCTTTATATATTTTGGAAACCAGACCTTTACCAGGTGCATTTTGCAACTATTTTCTCCCAATCTATGGATTGGTTTTTTGTTGTCTTAACAGAGAATTTCACATTTTATTGTCCATAAATAAACTTTTATTGGAACACAGACACACTCATGTACAGATTGTCTGTGGCTAACTGTATGGTATATCAGCAGAGTTGCTATAGAGCCCAAGAGGGCTCTATATAGCCCCAAAGCCTAAAGTATTTACTAGCTTTATCTTTACAGTAAAGCTTGCTGACCCCTGATTTAAGGGATTATCTTTGATCTGTCCTTAATGAGCCTATCAGTCCCCAAAAAGCAATTTCCACGGATGACAATTGCTGATCAGAACTTCCTTCTGGGAAGCCTAATTGAAGTATGTCTAATTCTGGCCCAGCTTTGTTGTTGTTGTTGTTGTTGTTGTTGTTGTTGTTGAGTGCCATCCAGTTGGGTCCTACTCATAGCAACCGTATGTACAATAAGCAAAACACTACTGGACACTGTGCCAGGCCCAGCACTATGATCAGTGCTTCTCTGCTATGCATAGGGTTTTTGATGGCTGATTGTTTCAGGAGTGGGCTGCCCGGTCTGTCTCCCAAGCCTACAGCCCCAGGCAGTCACCCATCCAAGAACTAACCAGGTCCAACCCTGCTTAGCTTCCAAGATCTGATGGGATCCCATGCCCCTAGCCACTTTCGTTTTTTACACTTACTCTTTCAAAGCTTGGTTTTTACTCCAGCTGGCCTTGCTCAAGTCCCAGCTGAGTGAAATGCATCCCTGGGGAAGACTGAGCCGGATCCAAGCCGGCCCACTTTGGGGTTGCATCTTCTCCTCCCTCTGTAGTGCAGAGCCAACCTCCTCCTCACTTTCCCACGCCACAGCCTGGAGCCACATCTTCCCAGTGGGAGAAGTCCACCCTCTCCCATAGGTACCTCCTTGTCATAATGAGGACATCAACCTTAAAGGCGTGAACAGCCCTCCAGATCCCCAGGGGCCCCACATTCCGCATCTCCTCCCCATCTGCACTTCGGCGTGCAGAATTGCATTTCCTCCAGAGTTTGGAGGCTCAGGCTTCTCTGATTCTCCCATCCCATTTTCTCACCCCAAGTGCCATGGTTGCCGGTTCCGGGTGTCAGATCATAGGCTCCGCATCATTCACCTCTTGCAATTTCCACATAGCTGCCGGTCTGCCCCTATATTTCTTGGCTTTTGATTTTTTATGCCTTTAACATTTGGTCCTCTTTTTCCTCGCCTTTCCCATAAGCGAAAAGAATGTAAATCGAGAGGAACGTGGGCAGATGCATGCTCTTTTTCTTGCTAACTATTCACTCTTTAGCTGTCATGGTGTGACAACAAGTGAGGAAACAGAGACTTACATGCTCTGCCTGGCTTCTCCCCTCCTGCCAGTTATCTTTGAAGGCTCAGCATCGGATATAAACCAATTTCTCCCAACTTACATCTTCTGCCTCCCACAGAGCATAGATGCTCAGGTGGGGCATAATCGACCTCATTTCTGGATATTAGTAAAAATATTATTATTATTATTATTATTATTATTATTATTATTATTATTATTTATTGAGCATTTACTATGTGCCAGCCCTTTGCTCCGTGAAGAGGCATTGAAAAGAAGACAAACTCCAGGCTTTTCTGCCCTACCCTGCCTGCCTGTGCCGTCGCTGGTCTCGGTGTTGCCAAGTCCACGCCCTGAAATCCGCTGGCCTGCGCTCACATCCTGCCTCTGCTGCCCACCAGCTGTGTGACTTGGCATGCCACCTCGCCTTCCCGAACCTGTTTCCCTGACTGTGAACGAGGATTCACAATAGCCTTTGTCCTGTAGGGTTGTTCTGAGCATTTGGAGCGGTGCACGACATCCAGCGAGCTTCGTGAATTGTGGGTATCTGAAAGAAGCTGCGATCCGACCTGGTGGGTGGCAAGGGCTACCCCGATCCCCTGCTTTCTGCGTAACCTGTTGGGCACAGGAGCATTCTAGCGAGCGAGGAGGTGAATCTGCTAGCGACAGTCCATACTCACAGAGAGCATGCGCCCCGCCCCACCTCCAAACACGGAGCATGCGCAGATGCACACGCGCCGCCTTTGAGTCGGACGTGCATTTCGCCTAGCACGTAAGGGCTGCTGCTTCTGTAAAACTGACCCGGCCCTCCCAGGGGCTGCCGAGGGAGTTAGGCAAAAGACATGGGCTTTATCCTAGGTCCCCTTCTTCCCTCACATCCCACCACCGGTCATCCCAGCAGCAGTTCCTAGAGTGGATCCAGACCATCCACACCTCTCATCACCCTCTGTGTCCGGTCCCCGTCACCTCTAACGTGGCCTTCAACACTCACCTTCTTCTTGCTGTCTTGCCCTCTTATAATCAACCATTTTCCCACAGCAATCAGAATGACCTTAAAATGCAAATCACTTCTCTACTTAAACTCCCAAGGTTTAATAAAACAATCCACGGCTTCCACGCATTTCAACATAGTCCTGTGCAACCTGGCCCAATCAATGACTGTGGAGGCCATCCTTGCACAGTCTCTCTTCTCTGTCCAGCAAACCCATTAGCCTTCCTCCTTCTGTGACCATGGCCCGGCTCACCCTGCCCCAGGGCTTTTGTCCTTGTTATTCCTCCCTTTGTTTGTAGCGGTACCACTGTGGTGTCCAGTCCTGTCAGATCTCAGAAGCTAAGTAGGGTCGGGCCTGGTTAGCACTTGGATGGGAGACCGCCTGGGAACACCAGGTGCTGCAGGCTTGGGAGAAGGACCTGGCAACCCACTCGCAAAAAACAATCAGCCTTTAAAAACCCTATGAATAGCGGAGAAGTACAACAATAGTGTTTCACCTGTTGTATGTAGAGTCGCTTTGAGTCAGTCAGACACTGGCTCAACAGCACCTAACAACAAACAACAACAACATTTCTCCCTTTGGAGGCCTTGACATGACCCTTCTCCCAAGGGGATGCTTCTTGCATGCGGATCCAGGTTTAAGTGCCTGCCGGCCTTCCTGGACATCCCACTCAGCGTGGCAGTACTGCAGGATGGGTCTCCAGGGGCCCTTGGACTAACTCTGTGCTCCTGTTTCTCCACCGTAGTTCTCAAAAACACCTGTAGAGTGCGCTGGGATACAAGAGCCAGAGATGAGAGAGAGGCTGGCCAGACCGGCCTGGGCTCTCCCAGGCCCCTCTAAGAACAGCAGGTCCTACAAAGCTTTGGGCTAGTGGACCCTGTTTCCCCTGGGTATAGAACCCAGGCTTGTTTTCTGGAGTTCCTCAGCCATGTCCCTGGTGAGATGCACGCAGTGAGCCTCTGTCTGCCCTGCAGTGTTCCTGAGGCTTCAGAAGCCAGCTCTCGGTGCCCCTCAGCCTTCTGTTGTCCGCTGCTGCCTCCCTTATGAATTCACATCAGGGAACTCATTGGGCATGCAGGTGGCCTGGCTCACTGGACTCGGGCAGCCTGAGACGCAGCGGGCTCGGGTGGTGGGTTGCGTGCGGCGTCTGTTGCACCAGCCCCTCCCCACTGCCTGGGCACCCCCTTCTGGTTTGGGCAAAGCCGCATCCCTAGTGAAAATAAACAAACAGTGGACTTCCATGTGTGATTATTGCTCATCTCCTCCAACGAATATGCGTCTGGCTCTCCACTGCTGCTTCCCCACCCCACCATACACCTGCCCCTAGCGAGTTTCCCCCAAATATTCAGTGAACAGTACTTTAATATACACATCATCCCCCTCCCCAAACCTGCAGCCTGGCAAGGCAAGAAAGAGGATCTGAGTGTTTTTGCGATGCCAGGGAGAGGCATAAATGGCAGAGAGCTGGTTGGGGACAGTGGAGAGGCTGGCAATTGAGGGAGGTGGATACAGAGGGACATTTAGGGACCCGATGAGGGAGCTGGGTGGTAGCAGGTGGGGCAGCAGTGAATGAAGAGTTAGATGGCAGGGGTCAAGGCCCAGAGCAGGGAAACCGATCAGCCTCGGACACGTTGTGGGGTGGAACTGGATGAGAAGCAGGTTCCCTCCTGCCCCTGGTGCCAAGAGGGCAGGGCAGGGGGGACATGGAAGGAGCCTTAATTGACTGAGCTGGAGAAAGCCTGGCAGCAGAAGCCGACCGTGAGTCGGCAGGATTCAGCGCCTCACTCCCGGGAGAGCAGGTCACGAGTTCACATCCATTAGAGAGCAGTTGATGGACTCTGAGACCTGCGCGTGCTGAACGAGCAGACTCGCCATTCCCTTCACAGAGTAGGTGCCCACTAGACTAGACCCGACTGTCAGCTTGCCGAGAGTGAGGATCAGCCACTTGTCAGGTCTGGCTCTTCCTGGCTCTTCACACTTTGTGGGCGATTTAGCCAAACTCCTTGGTTGCAGGCGACAGAGTCCACATGAGCAAGTTCATGCTGGAAGAGATCTACTAACCTTTATTTAGTCAGCACCTACGGACATGTGGGAGGATCAAGCACGCAAGCTTGAATGGTGCTCCTACCAGACAGCCCCCCACATCTGAGACAAGGGGGTCCCAGCTCACTGCAGGACTGTCATCCCAGGAGGTCCTCTGCCACTGATGCCTGTCAATCAGTACCTGGGAGGCTTGAGAGCAAATGTTCACGATTCCTCAGCAGGCCCAACACCTCTGCCTCTGTGCTTTCTAGAAGGTCCAGACCGCCAGCATGTGGTTGCCTCTGCTGCATTGCCCAGACCACATCTCAGTCCTGAAGGAGCGTGAATGATTCATAGAAACCAGGCTGAGCCCCATCAGCTTCTCACGCACCCTACCTTTCAATTTTCTTGTTTCTATAGTGTAGAAGTCTACAGCTGCACCACCCTGGCATCCAATCCTATCAACTCTCAGAAGCTAAGCAGGATTGGGTCTGGTTAGTACTTGGATGAGAGACCACCTGGGAACACCAGGTGCTGTATGCTAAGGAGAAGGACCTGGCAGCCCACTCCCAAAAACAATCAGCCATTGAAACCCCTATGAATAGCAGAGAAGCACTGACAATAGTACTGGGCATGGCACAGTGTTGGGTAGTGTTTCAATTGTTGTATGTAGGGTCACTATGAGTCAGATCCGACTAGACGGTACCTGACAATAACAATCGCGCAGAAAGGCAGTCTGCAGGGGAGCCGGGAAGGACTCTGAGGGAGCCACATGGCCCTAACATTTCCATTCAATAGACAAAGAAGCTAAGGTGCAGAGGGATTGCATTTCTTTTTTTCTTTTCTTTTCTTTTCTTTTTTTTTTGTGGTACTAGGGGTTGAACCCAGGGCCTGGACCACTGAGCTGCACCCCAGCCCATTTTGTAGGTTTGTTTTTTTTTTTATTTTCTGAGACAGGGTCTCGCTAAATTACACAGACTGCCTCTGGTCTCGAACCTGCGATCCTCCTGCCTCTGCCTCCCCAGCTGCTGGGATTACAGGTGTGCACCACTGCGCCCGGCTGGGATTGCATTTCTCATTTGCCTTGAATCTTGGTCATTAGGAACAAACGTCACCCCTCTTGCTGGAGGATCATAGATTTATTTCTCATTTTTCCTTACCATACAGAAGCCCCCAGATGCAGGATATCCAATGCACCCTCCATTAGGAAATTCACCCCCAAATCAGTAAGAGGTGGTTGTTCAAGGACATCCCCTATTCACAGCTGCACACAGCCTGCCGTCTCTTTTCTGCATTTTCTGGCTGAGCTCCATCTGCCTCCTGGATAGAGGATGAGTGTTAGGACTTTGTGCCTCCCTTGGGACCTCTGACCGCATTTTTTATTTACCGTACATATTCTTTTGGCTGCCTATTTATTTTTGTGATGTTTTCCTCTGATCATAACCGCAACTCCCTATCTTTCACAAGGAGCTTGTGACCTCAGATTTAAGTACTCGTTAAATTGCTTTTCCATTCAGCTACAGAATTGTTTCTGTTCAGTACCTGAAGCTCTGCTCTGCCTTCTGCTAACGCTAGCCCATCAGATCTTCCTTGCAGGATGCATTTCCACATTGCCTCCAATATGGTTCAGAGCGATATGGAACTGAAAAACCATCCCAGAGGCTGCCCTGGCTGCTCTCAAAGGCCAACAGG
>VMDO01036268.1:0-15286 GCA_007922755.1 Pedetes capensis
ATTTCTACTACTACATTTGACAGTGTTTCTGTTATTCACAGAGTTTTCCATGGCTAATTGTTTCAGGAGTGGGCAGCTGCGTCCTTCTCCTCGTCTGTCTTAGTCAGAAAGCTCAGCTGAAATCTGTCCACTGTGGGTGGCCCTCCTCTCACCAGAAATCACAGCAACATGCAAGTCCCCGCAGCACAACAAGATGACGCGTGCGCGGTACGGTCCTAACAGTCGAAAGGGAGTGTGTGTATTTAAGCCATCTTCATTGTTGGTGTAGATAATAGAAAAAGAAAAAGAAGAAAAGAAAAAAGAAAAAAAAAAAAAAAGGAAAGAGAAGGAGAGGAAAGGAAAGATAAGAAGAAAAGGTAAAAGAAAATAAAAAAGAGAAGAGAAGAGTACCCTGTAACAGCCAAATCTCCAACCCCAGCTTTTCTCTCTTTGCAGCTACTTTGGCATAAAATTTCTTGTTCTCTTGCCCTTCCCTTAGTTACAGATTTCTAGACACTTGTGCATTTTTCAAACATTTAAACAGATTTTTTTACAAACTCTTTTAACAGAAGAAAACAAAGAATGATTTTTTTTCCCAAGAACAAGAGGCAAGCAAAGCCTATAAATAGACAAGTGAAAGTGTTGAGGACATGCACCGCTTTTGGCTGTAAGCGCCTGGGATCTTGCCTGGTGAGGCGCTGGTATGAGCACAGGCCTGGGAAGGGGGATCCTAGTACCCACCGCTTTCAACAACCAGCCAGCAGCTCCCAGTTTTGGAAGATTGACTCTTGGAAGATTGACTCTGGGAACATCTGTGATTTGCGTTACTGGTGTAGGTAAGAGGGGAGACAAGAGCGCCACCTAGCGGGCATAAGGCTGCAAAGAAGGGCAGAACGGGGGCTTGAAATATGCAATGGGCGTTGTACACAGGAGAGGAAGAAAACCACGGGGTGGAGTTGGTGGTAATTGGGCCGGGAGCTGGGGTGCAGGTCAGGGAGCTGTGGACGGGGCGGGAGGGGATAGAGGAAGATGCCAGTCTTTAATGGGAGCAGGAGGAATAGAACAAATTTTATTTATCTATTTGTTTATTTATTTTTGCCGTTCTGGGGGGTTGAACCCAGGGCCTCAAGCATTGTAAGCGCTGTACCACTGAGCTGAATGCCCATCCCATTTTTCACTTTTTGTCTTGAGATTGGGAGAAGGACCAGGCAATCCCCTCCCAAAAATCAATCTGCCGTTGAAAACCCTATGAACAGCAGAGAAGCACTGACAATAGTGTTTCCCCTGTTGTACAGAGGGTCGCTATGAGTCGGATGCCGACTCGACGGCACCTAACAACAACAACAATCTTGGGACAGGGCCTCACTAAATAACACGGGCAGCCTCTGGCCTTGATCTTGAGATCCTCCTGCCTCTGCCTCCTGAGTTGTGCCACCAGGCAGGGCAACAATTTATTTTCTTCGGCCAGAATTCATCCTTGATCCACAGCTTTGGAAGAAAAAAAAAGAAAAAAGAACAAACAAGCAAGCCCACCAAGCATGTCCATTGTCAGCGTTGGGTCATTATCAGTTGAAGCAATCTGATTTGTCTTTTCTACTTAGAAATTTAAGAAAAAGGTTTTTTCTGTCTGCATTTCAACTTTAAAAAATGTGATAGGAAGTGCATTGTATGTACTAGAAAACTGCAAATTGCATTTTCATTTGAGACTGTGGTCAGTTAAAGGAGCCAGAGGGAGGAGGTAGGAAGAGAAGTATATACTAAGGGGTGGGACAGGAGTTAAGCAAGATTCTAACCACCGCACACATTCACAGGAAGATAGGTGTCATGGCTGTGGCAGTGAGATGCGTAAGTTACCAGGTGGAGGGGCCTGGACACCACCCAGGCTTCTGCACACTTAACTTTCAAAGAGTCTATCAGTAAGGACGGTGCTTCTTAGAATTGTACATGTTGCCAGGCACAGTGGCCAACGCCTATAATTCCAGCAGCTTGGGAGGCAGAGGCAGGAAGATCGCAAGTTGGAGACTAGAGGTAGTCTGCGTAATTTAGTGAGATCCTGTCTCAAAAAAAGTAAAAAAATGGGCTGAGGGTGCAGCTCAGTGGTCCAGCACTTGCAAAGCATGCAAGAGCGAGGCCTTGGGTTCAACTGCCAGTACCAAAAAAAAAAAAAAAAAAAAAAAAAAAAAAAAAAAAAAAAAGAATTGTACGTGTCAAGTTGGACAGTTACACTGCTGGGCCTGAACCACTCCTAACACATTTTCTTCTTCTAGAACAAAGTGAGAGAAGAGCTTCAGATGAGCGAGAGTTTATCCAGTTCACAATCAAATGATGGGTTCAGAGCCAACTAATAGTTTTAGCAGACTTTCCTCGGTGCCCTTCGTGTAGAACAAAGTGAGAGAAGAGCTTCAGATGAGCGAGAGTTTATCCAGTTCACAATCAAATGATGGGTTCAGAGCCAACTAATAGTTTCAGCAGACTTTCCTCGGTGCCCTTCATGTAACGAGCTGGAATGTTTTAGAAGTACCATCCCTTCAGTCCTTTGAAATGAAGAATTTGTCTTTTGTCTGAGAAACATGTATCTCATCACACAGATGGAACACAATGTCCTTGGTTTAGTTATTCTCTAGAGAAGCAGCCTTTATTCCACGATTTGCCAGGAATATAGCAAAGGCGGAGGGAGGGGAGCTTATTAATGTGAATTTATTTCAGGCATGAGAGACTGGGAGACATTTATATAGATAGCTGGATTAGGAGTATAAAAGCTATAGGCTCTTCTCCCAGGGCACCAATATTTGCAGAACTAACTCTCAGAAGGAAATAAAGCACTGTTTCTTTCTTTCTTTCTTTCTTTCTTTTTTTCTTGTCCAAGAATCAAATCCATGCAGACAGAATCAGCCAAGAGCAAAGGACCAACTTTGGAAGGATGATTGATTCAAAGTGTTTGGAAACCAAAAGCTTGGTTATAAAGGAACTGGGAACTGGTGTCGATACAAACGCATATTCCTGGGCTGCATAAGCTTACGTTTCTTTAACCATTGAGAAAAAGTGAAGGCTGCTGGGTCCCTGGTACGACACCTGTTTACTGACGTAAACTTCAGACTGATTTGAGACTTTCACGTAAAAAATAAAACCATGTTAAGAACTAAAGGAAAGTACAGAGAAAATAATAAAAAAGTAAAAATAAAAAACCCCCCAAATACAGGTGAATAATTATATAGTCATGAGGAATAAAAATGATGCAAAAAATAGATTTATTCATAAAGGAAATGAGATCCAGATAGGACTTATGTTTCTTTTTTCTGTTCTGTTCTCTTCCTTCCTTCCTTTCTTCTTTCTTTCTTTCTTTCTTTTTATCTTGCAGTACTGTGGGCTTGAACACATGGCTTCACACATGCTAGGCAAGTGCTCTACCACTGAGCTCCAACTTTAGCGCCCTTTTTATTTTTTATCTTAAGATACAGTCTCATGCTATAACCCAGGTTGGCCTGGAACTCACTATGTAGCCAAGGCTGGGCTTGAACTCCTTCTGCCCCAGCCTCCCAAGTGCTGGGATTGCATGCGCCACCATGCCTCGCTTGTTGTTATTGTTGGGTGCCATTGAGTCGGTATCTGACTCACAGCGACTCTACATACAACAGACAAAATACTTTTGTCAGTGCTTCTCTGCTGTTCATAGGGTTTTCAGTAGCGGATTGATTTTTTTGGGGGAATGGGTTGCTGGGTCTGTCTCCCAAGCCTACAGCACCTGGTGTTCCCAGGCGATCTCCCATCCAAGTACTAACCAGATCTGACCCTGCTTAGCTTCTGAGATCTGACAGGATTGGATGCCACAGGGCTACGTGGTGCAGGCCATGCCTGACTAGATAGGACTTTATTCAAGGTTAATGTGTGTGTGTGTGTGTGTGACTGATCATGGAACCCAAGGCCTTATGCATGCTAGGCAAACTCTCTACTGCCAGCTACCTCTCCTCATTTGTTTTTCTTTCTTAATTCAGGACAAAAGTAAACCAAAAGCAAAGCAACTTGGAAAGAATGTATGCAAAACCCCATTCAAGTTTCCGTTGCCTATAGCCTGCTCAAGCTGGTGTATGACAACAAACAAACAAACAAACAAAAAACAGGAGGTAAGCAAAGGGGGCAGTTGACACTCCAAGGATGGGAGCACAGGAGAAACACAATCGAGGATTGGGGAAGCCACAGGAGGCGAAGGTAGGAACGGCACTCAGATTTGTCCTGGGACCATAGGCACATAGGACTGGTTTCTCTGTTGACCCGATTACTTCCTTCTTCTCTCCCTCAGGCGGTCTTTCTCCTTCTCCCTCATTTCGGACTTCATAGCTCCTCAGTTTCCGCCTTGTGGAAAAGCTGCCCTTCATTCTGATCCCAAGTGACAGACTCCGGGCAGACTAATTTTTCCAGTTGTCAGCTCCACACCCGGACAATGGGGTCCCGCAGCAGATGGACTTGGGACCCCCACAACTGAGGGCACCTATGGGCTAGTATCAAATAAGAAAGCGCCTGCGGGCTGAGGAGATGCCAGCAACACTGACTGCTGCAAGTATGCGGGGAAACCACTTCCTCTCAACCTTTTACAAATTGTGTTTTGAAAACAACCAGAAAGGAACATGGGGCCTAGTGGTACGTGCCTGAAATCACAGCACTTGGAAGGCTGAGGCAGGATCAGACGTTGAAGGCCAGCCTGGGCTACATAGTGAGACTCTATCTCAAAACGAAAATAGAAACAAAAACATTAACAAGGAAAGAAAGAAAAGAAAAAGGAAAGAAAACAGTAGAGAAATGAGCAGAATAAATGCAAGTGACCAATAATCTTATAGAAATGCTAGACCTTTCAAACAAAACAATGACAGAACTCAAAAATTCCTGCTTTATATAAGAATGTTATATAAGAATAGTGACTAAATAACTATTGTAACTAATCTCTATACCAATTTTATATTGTTGTTGTGGTTAGGTGCAGTCAAGTCAGTGTCCAACTCCTAGTGACCCTATGTACAACAGGTGAAATACTATTGTCACTGCTTCTCTGCTATTCATAGGGTTTTCAATGGCAGATTGGTTTTTGGAAGTGGGTTGCTGGGTCCTCCTCTCATGCCTACAGTATCTGGTGTTCCCGGGCAATCTCCCATCCAGGTACTAACCAGGCCGACCCTGCCTAGCTTCTGAGATTTGATGGGATCGGAAGCCATAGTGCTACAGCTGCAGGCTTATTAAAGATAGTACACCTTTAAGGAACAATTATAGGGAAAACTGAGGCACCTGGAGACACTTAGGTAGATCTGTAAAGGAACGTGGAAAAACCTGCGTTCCGTGGGTGACTCGGCATAAGGCTGTCTCTGCTCCCTAGGGGAAGGTAAAGAAGCCAGGGAACAGGAGAGGTAAGCAGGCTTTTAGAAGGAAACGTGCCTTGGATAGACGGAGAAGGTGGTGAGCCAAAAGAGAGAGGTGTGCACATGGTCGGAGGAGAGGGGAGAGCAGAGGGGCAGAGAGAAAAAGACCATGAGAGGGGACCGGGAAAAGCTGGTAAGTTCTTTAAACACAGTTGCCTGATCTTCATGGCGCAATTGTCAAATATTCGATGGTAGAAATCCTTCTTCATTTTCTCAAATGGGTGGTAATCAAGATAAGTCTTGGCTAGCAAGCTTGTGCGTCCTCCACCATTCCTGCAGGAAAGAGATGCGAGACCTAAGCAAGGCCAGCAGCAGGCCAGGTCCAGGCCCCTCTGCATCCTGTTGTGCCTCCTAGACTAGACGAGGCCTCTGTCCCTGGCCCAACAAGGTGGGCAGACCCTACAGGATGACTAAAGAGAGGACAGGGACTTTACCAAGCTCGCAGCAGTGAGCATACTGGCAAATACTCATTTTCAATGTGGCGAAAATGAGTTCACAGTTTTGTTGTTGTTGGACAAGGTAATTTTAAAAAATGTGCACACAGTATAATGAGTTTCATCATGGGATTTTCATACAGTTGCCTCTTGTGCTTTGTGCTGGTTTTCTTCCTCTTTCCCTACCCTGTTGCTCCCCATCCCCCACCCACTAATTCCCTCGCCGCTCCAGGTAATCCCCCGTGTATTTTCCAATTGTACATGATCAGTCCACTTTCATGGGACTGGCTTTCCTCGGATCCTAAGTACTATTTAGGTGTTTGCTGAAGAAAGCGAAAAGGGCCGGGAGCAGTGGTTCACGCCTGTAATCCCAGCGGCTCGAGAGGCAGAGGATCACAAGTTCGAGACCAGAAGCAGTCTGCGTAACTTAGTGAGACCCTGTTTCAAAAAGTAAAAAAAAAAAAAAAAAAAAAAAAAAAGAGCTCGGGGCGCAGCTCAGTGGTCCAGGACTTGCAAAATATGTAAGCACGAGGCCCTGGGTTCAACCCTCAGTACCGCGCAAAAAAAGAAAAGAAAAGAAAGAAAGAGAATAGGCTAAAGCATCGTGCATATGCAGGGTGCAGCAACCACGTGAGCAAATGGGGAGAATACTGTTACCCTCATTTCACAGCTAGAGAAGGGAAAGCCCAGCAATGTTGGGACCATTCCAGGTTACAAGGACAGGGAGAAGCTGTGGACCTCAGTGCAGTATTTTCTCCGCTTATTAGTTAGCAACTTTCATGGATATGCAAACTAACGGTGCTGAACCACGTCTATGTTAGGGCTGTCTCTGTAGGAACCCACGTACAAATGGGTTGGAACCGTTTGCCAGTCATCAATGTGTGCCATCAAACAGTAGTGACCTCCTGCTCCTTTTAAACGTGTGTGTGTGTGTGTGTGTGTGTGTGTGTGTGTGTGTGTGTGTGTGGTGTTTCACTATTGGGGGTTTGAACCCGTGGTCTTGTGTACACTAGGCAAGTAGATAAGTGCTCTGCCACTGAGTTGCACTCCCAACCACATTTAAATTTTTTTTTTAATCTTGAGACAAGGTCTCACTAAGTTACGTAGGCTGCCTCTGGCCTCAAACTTGTGCTCCTCCTGCCTCAGCCTCCCAAGTCGCTGGGATTACAGGTGTGTGCCATGGTGCCCAGCTCTCTGACCCTTTTAAACATTTTTTTTATTGAATTCCTAACAGCCGTTTGGACTCAGTCGGGGTCGGCACAAACATTTCCTATTCAATCCAGAAGAGAAGAAATGATTAAGCTAAGTTTGAGCCTTCTGGTTTTTTACATGTCCCTTGGTATCATGTGAGTAATTTCAGCCGAGCATAAAGACACCAGTCCTGAGATCTGATCTGGTCAGGGAACGGCTTCTCCCCTGCCGAACTCAGCAGTCAGCCTGCAACAGATGTTTCTTTTTAAGGTTTGTGGGAACCTTGCTATTCTCTCACTAAGCTTCTGTCTCTCCCAGGAACAAATACCAGCAAGGTCCAGCTCTAGAGTAGTTACTAGAATAGCCCAAGGCAAAAGTCCTCTGTCAGCACCAGCTCGAAATACCAAACTCTAGAATGGAGCTGCCTGCAGCCGTAGCCCTGTGGCATCTGATCCTGTCAGGTCTCAGAAGCTAAGCAGGGTCAGGTCTGGTTAGTACTTGGATGGGAGACCACCTGGGAACCCCACGTGCTACAGGCTTGGGAAATGGACCTGGCAACCCACTCCCAAAAATCAATCTGCCATTGAAAACCCTATGAACAGCAGAGAAGCACTGATAATAGTGTTTCATCTGTTGTACACAGGGTTGCTATGAGTCGGATACCGACTTGATGGCACCTAACAACAACAGATTTGCTTTCTCACATCACAAAAGGCACCATGCTATGCTTTGTAGCTACTTTCACACAGTGAACACATGGGAGGTCACAGGTGGGGTTCAGGCTCTGCCCGAGTGAGCCCCAGTCTGGACCTGTCTTCCAGATGCCTTCTGGAGATGCTCCAGAATTCTCCCAATGTTTTTAAAGTTGACTTTGCAGGAAATACCTGAAGCCACTGCCAAGTCCTCACTGAGGGCTGGGCCTGGAGGGGAGATGCTTTCCTTCATTGAAGTGGTGGGCACGGATGTCATGGACAGAAAGTACAATGAGCATCAATTGTTGCTTCTAGTTTTTGATTAAGCTTCTAGTGGGAATAATACCAAAGACCAGACGCTGGAGAGCGAAGGTTCCTAGATGTTATTCTTGCCCTGAGGAGCAGAAAATCAATGCAGAGATACGCAGCAGGTGGAGGAAATGATCACTGGAGACACCGGGTGGGAAGCAGGGAGTGCGAGGTGAATGTCGAGGCGGATAGGGAAAGGAGGATCACACAGGGTTGTGGGAAGCAGACAGAAAAGGGCGGATATTTGAAACGGCAGCTGCTGTCTCCATGGAGGTGGCCGCCCATTTCACAGGTACCCTCGCAGGATTGGTGTGTGAAGACAACGATAACAACAGTCACAATAGCGAGTTGTTTTGGAGTATTTCACAGCAACTCCATGAAGACTGGGTATTATTGCCGGGTGTGGTGGCACCTGCCTGTAATCCCAGAGACTCTGGAGGCGGAGGCTGGAGGATAGCAAGTTTGAGGCCAGAGGCAGCCTGTGTAACTTAGTGAGACCCTGTTTCAAAAAAAAAAAAAAAAAAAACCAAAACCTTTTAAAGTAAGAAATGTAGTGGGTGGGAGCAGAGGTTGGGGAAGGGGGAAGGGGGAGGAGAAGTAGAGTAGAGGGGAAAAGGAAGAGAGAAAAATCTCAAAATATATGATGTGATTATATCAATACATGGGAAATATAGTTCTGTAAAGCAGAAATTGATGGCCTGCAGCCGTAGCCCTGTGGCATCTGATCCTGTCAGATCTTGGAAGCTAAGCAGGTCAGACCTGGTTAGTACTTAGATGGGAGACCGCCTGGGAACACCACATACCATAGACTTGGGAGAAGGACCTGGTAACCCATTCCCCAAAATCAATCTTCCATTGAAAACTCTATGAACAGCAGCAAAGCACTGGCAATAGTGTTTTGCCTGTTGTATGTAGGGTCACTATGAGTTGGATACTGACTCAATGGCATCTAAAAACAACATAACAAAGCACAAATTGATGACTGTGTAAGCAGCAGTGATGGAATGGTTGCATAATGGGTATAGCAAACGTCTGACTACTCTGTACCTGATCACCATTTATAAATGAAGGAAAAAAATAGGAAATGGGCTTGGGGTGTGGTTCAGTGGCAAAGCACCTGCAAAATCATGCATGAGGCCCTGGGTTCAACTCCCCAGTACCACCAAAAATAAATTTTAAAAAACAGAGTACTTTACAAAGGCAGAAGACATAAAGATAGAAATTACTTATATACTTATGCTGGTGTGTCTGAGTGTGTATGTGTATATATAAATCAGTAAAAATTACATCTGGAATATACCAATCAATATTCTGATTTTATGTTCCTAGAGGATATAGCTTTCATTTTTTTCCTTTTGTGTCCCTCAACAACCACCATAATATTGGGCAGGACATCTAATTAGAAGTTTTGTAAACATTCATTGTGTTTAATACAAGGCACATAATAAGCGTTCCATAAATGTTTGTGGCAAACATGAACCATGAACCAGTTTTAATTTTGTTTGTTTGCTTTGGTGGTGCTGGGGATCAAACCCAGGGCCTCTTGCCTGCTGGGCGGGTGCCCTGTCTCTGCCCATAGGCGTCTGTGTCTACTCCAGAATCCCTCTTTCCAGTCCTGAGCCAGAGCGTAATAGGGTGTGATGTCCCAACCGCACATGGCCGAAATGCCGAGTGCAAGCGTTAGCAGGCAAAGCAAGATGGGAACTGCAAACCAAAGTCCTTTCCCTCTCGTCCATTTGCTTGTTATTGCAGCTGCTGACAAATGCACAGCCCCAACACTTGCCAGCTGCTCTGGCAAGGAGACGAAGGAGGCTGGGGAGACTTGGAGTCTCACCTGGCCCTCCCCGTGGCTGGGGAGGCCGTCACCCCTGCACTGGCTACTCGACTACAAGTCTGTGCTATTCAATGAAATATTTTTCTAACATTCATTCTGTAAAAATGGGAACTATAGATACACAGCATAGCCTGTCCGTCAGCATAAGCCAGAGCCAACATGCATGCTTCAAGGAGAGGAAAGATGTCTAACTGATTTTCTCATTGTCTACCAACTGTTTTCTTATCTATTTTTAAGATGACTTCAGGGCAGTTAGAAAATATAGCG
This sequence comes from Pedetes capensis, assembly GCA_007922755.1. Classification (NCBI taxonomy): domain Eukaryota; kingdom Metazoa; phylum Chordata; class Mammalia; order Rodentia; family Pedetidae; genus Pedetes; species Pedetes capensis. The sequence goes on from VMDO01036268.1 coordinate 10,112, forward strand.
TTGCTCATTTTCTCCATATCAGTTTCCTGATCATTTCCACCTGTGGGATCCATCTGCAACCCATTCAGGTATGGGTATTACAGCAAAGATTCTTTCTCTAAACTGTGAATTCTTCTTGACACCAGTGTATAAGCAACATGAAGTGGTAATTACTAAAGCATGGAGGAATCTTTATCTGAATTCACTATTGCCAAAATGAAAAGGGCTAAAGGTTTTATAAAGAAACCCTAATAAAGCAATGGCTACATAAAGATATTTCATTAATAAATTTTACTATAAATTTAGTCCATTCCTGACATGTGTTATTATGCATGATAAACTACATGCATGCTATATAGTTTTCCTGTCATTCACTTTGAATTTCAAGATTATTTCTTTCTTTTTTTTTTTTTTTTTTTTTTTTTTTTTTTTTGCTTTTTGAGACAGGATCTCGCTAAGTTACGCAGACTGCCTCTGGTCTGGAACTTGCGATCCTTCTGCCTCTGCCTCCCGAGTCTCTGGGATTACAGGTGCTCGCCACCGCACCCGGTGCAAGACTATTTCTTTGGTACAAAGAGAATCATATATTTCAGGGAGAATAGTGTTACAAGTAAATGTATAAAATTCATTAAAATAATGTAAAATGTTGTCAGGTGCTGTTGAGTTGGTGCCAGACTCACAGCGACCCTATGTACAACGGGAAACATTATTGTCAGTGTTTCTCTGCTATTCATAGGGCTTTCAGTGGCTGATTGTTTTTTGGGAGTGGCTTGCCAGGTCCTTCTCCCAAGGCTATGGCACCTGGTGTTCCCAGGCAGTCTCCTGTCCAAATATTAGCAAGGCCAAACCCTGCTTAGCTTCCAAGATCTGATGGGATCAGATGCCACAGTGGTACAGCTGCAGGCTGTAAAATGTTATGTGATTAATAATCATATATTTGATATTGAATTCTGTCGTACTAAGGTGTTTTAGCAAGTAATATACAAGTTTAATACAGATACCAATCTCTTTAACTAGAAAAGGAGAAGAAATAAAGAACAGAATACCTATTTACATTGACTTTAGAACTTGAATTTTAAAAGGATTATTCCTTACCTAATACTATTTAGTGCATTGTTGTAGTTCATAATCAATTTGCATCTCCTTTAAATCCTTCTGAATTTCCTTTAAATTTATTCTTAAAATCATAATTGTAAGCCTAGTACAGTAATTCCAAATTTTTAGCAGATACTCTGTATCAGACAATAGCATTGTATGATTACCTGTTTTTGGAAGTAGCAAAAAGTTGAATATAAGTATGTATCAAATTATGAACCTTTCCAACATGGAGAGAGATTACAGTTTGGAGCTGAAACTGACTCTGTGATTCATTCCTTTATTTTGAGAAGATAACCATACTAGCAGATCTACTGCACTTATTTATCAAGCATTTGAGTCCTTGCTATTCCACTTAACTGGACCATCCAAAGCAGGACAAGATTCCAGCTACAGTGAATGTGTAAGCACACAGGGGAATGAAACATATAAACAAAAAAGTCTGATGGTGTCAGGGTTTTGTAGTAATTGTGTGTATCAGCAATGTTGGCACCTCAAGGAAGGAGCCAATTCTAGTGAAGAGGTGGGTGGGTAAATAGGCAGGAAGATGATGGACAGGTGGAGCCATGAAAATAGAAAATGTTCCAGCTAGTTGCCATTCCCACCAGGGCCCGAGGTGGAAGAAAGATATATTGGGTGATGGAAATATGGTGTTAAACTCCATAAGACATCTGGGCAAATGCTTGTGGAGACTCAGTGAGGTGGTTTCTCAGTCTTTCAAGAAGTACAGAGAAGATCAAGTGCAACTGAGAACACAGAGAACCAAACTTAGTGGGATGATAAATTGGTGAAGTGACAGGTATCTTAATTGTTGTTGTTGTTGTTGTTAGGTGCCATCGAGTTGGTATCCGACTCATAGTGACCCTACATACAACAGGTGAAAAACTATTGTCAGTGCTTCTCTGCTGTTCATAGGGTTTTCAATGGCAGATTGATTTTTGGGAATGAGTTGCCAGGTCCGTCTCCCAAGCCTACAGCACCTGGTGTTCCCAGGCGGTCTCCAATCCAAGTACAAACCAGGCCGGACCCTCCTTAGCTTCTGAGATCTGACAGGATCGGATGCCACAGGGCTACGGCTGCAGGCTAAATCTATCTATAATGTAGAAATATCTACAGACTTACATTGTTTAGACATAGATCAAAACATCACAATGTACCTCATAAATAATAACTATTTCTCAATTAAAAATAAGAAGCCCAAACTTAGTGGAGAATGATACAGGCCTCCAGGGCTGTGGGCAGATGGTCCGTGGGAGATGAGCCACTAGGCACACGCAGCCAGCATGGCCCAGAACCTCAAAGCCTGTGGTTGCTGAAGTCGCCTGCAGCAAGTGCCACGCAGTTGCATGAGAGACTTGTTGACTTGCATTGTGAGAGCAATAAACACAGATTTATGAATGATCTCACGCTTCTCCCTTCCCATGTGCTCAGCTGCCTTTTGATCTACAACTAGAAACATCTGAGCACTGTTTGCTGTGAGAGATGCCTCCTCTTTGGCCAATGGAGGCAGCAAAATGATTTATTGTACTGTAGAGCATGTACCTCATTCCAGCTTCTCAGCCCTTCCATGGAGCCAAGTTCCTCTTGCCCCAAGTTGCATGGTGTCCCTTAAAATTGGTGTTTTGATCATGATTCCAGGGAGTTGAGGCAGATCCCTGAGGATTGTACTGCAGAAAGATTTATACACCACTTTGCAGGGCTGGAACTGTCTTTGATAGCACCTTTCCTAGGGGAAATGAGGGTGTGAGTTTCCAATAGTCAAATTTACATTGGACCTTTACAGTACAACCTATCCGTCTCCAGGGTCTGGTTTCATTCAAGAGCAGGGGAGACATGTGAATGGAAGACAGGACAGCCAGATCTTGACAGTAATTTTGTTTGCACTGTGTGCTCAGCCTGTACAACACTGAGTAAAAACTTCTGGACTGAATACATTGTGATAATTAGTGAATGTTGTTGTTGTTGCTGTAGAGTCAGGTCCAATTCATAGCGGCCCTATGCACAACAGAAAGAAACACTACCCGACACTGTGCCATGCCTGGCATTATTGTCAGTGCTTCTCTGCTATTCATAGGGTTTTCAATGGCTGATTGTTTCTGAAGTGGGTTTCCAGGTCCTTCTCCCAAGCCTGCCACACCTGAAATTCCCAGGTAGTCTCCCATCCAAGTAGTAACCAGGCCTGACCCTGCTTAGCCTTCTAGATCTGACAAGATCAGGTACTAGGGTGGTAGCATTTATAGACAGGGATTAGAAAGGAGAATTTCAAATTATAAATATTTGGGTCTAATCCTTTATATTTTGCTATAGTATTCAAACTATTGCTTCTAATACTTATTAAAGTGATTTTAATATTCCATTTTATTGTTTTCTATGAGACAGGGTCTCAATATATTGGCCAGGCTGGCCTCAGCTTCCAAGGCTCAGTGATCCTCCTGCCTCAGCCTCCTGAGTAGCTAGGACCACAAGTATGTGTCACCATGCCTGGCTTGATTTTAATGTTTTAATCAGGATGCTACTGTATTACACTTTATTTATGGCAATAAATATTAAGTGGCTAAAAGAGTTGAGCTTACTGAGTTAAATATACCTGTAGGCATTTTTTTTTCTTTTTTTTTTTTTGGATGGTACTTGCAGGTTGAACCTAGTGCCTCACACACACTTTGCAAGTGCTCTACCACTGGGCTGCACCCCCAGCCCATTTTTTCCTTTTTATCTTGAGTCAGGGTCTCCCTAAGTTATGCAGGCTGCCTCTGGACTTAAACTTGCAATCCTCCTGCCTCTGCATCCTGAGTTGTTGAGATTACAGGAGTGAGCCACTGTGCCTGGCTACAGGGAGCTTTTGTTGCTGTTGCTTGAGAAAGCTACAGAGAAGGCAACAACAGTAAAATGTAGCCCCACGAATAAATTGCACACCAAGTACTTACGCAATAACAGGAAGATTCTCAAATCCCATCCTCTCATTGACAGAATGAACAATGGACTCTTCGGACTTTAGAACGAAGTTAAACCACAACGGAGTGAGTTCAGCACAGTGGCTCTCTACTTTGTGTAGTTCTGACAATGAAAGACAAGTGTCTACCTGGCAGGAATCGCTCGTGTTCTGGTTCTACGGCACGGGGAGCCTGAGGGCTGCTGTCCCTCAATGCTGCTGCAGCTGCTGCAGGTCACAGGCATTGATACGGTCTGAATATGAAATGTCCCCCATAGGCCCATGGTTAAATGCTCGGGCTCCAGCTAGTGCTGCTATTGTGGGAGGTCCCAGAAACTTTAGGAAGGGCAGCCTCCCTGGAGGAGGTGGCGCCCTGAGGGCATGCCTCTGAGGGCTGTATTTGGTCCTCTCTGCTCTCTCTGCTTCCTGGCCCCCGTGAGGTGAGCAGCCTCCTTCTGCGCATGCTCGCACTGCCAAGATGTTCAGCCTTACCTCAGGTCCAAGGCAGTGGAGCCAACAGACCACAGACGGAAACCTCTGAGTTGTTGTTGTTACGTGCTGTTGAGTCGAGTCCGACTCATAGCAACCCTCATAGGGTTTTCTTTTTTTTTTTTTTATTAGAAATTTTTAATGTACATCATAATGTGATTCATTTTGACATGCTTTTCGTTGTGACAATTTTCATATATGCAATTTGATAAGCATTATTCATATAGGTTACCCCTTACCCTCCTCTATGTTTCCTGCCTCCCCCCCTTCCCATCTAAGTTTCCCATCCAAGTCTTCTCTATCTTTTACTATATAGTATTTTTCTATATGTCCTTGGGTTCCATTTCTGTTTAAGATAGAAACTTTTCCTGTAGTGGTCTTTGTTTCTATCTTGTTAGAACAATTACATGCGATTTCTAGTCCATTTTTATTGACCTCATTCTTATCTTCCCTCCCCCTCTTTTAATGTGATCTGACCTTTGAATAGGATTTTTCCTTCTTGTAATTTTGAGTCAGCTCTCTCATATGAGTGAGAACATGTGTTGTTTCTCTTTCTGAGCTTGTGTTCGTTCACTTAAAATAATTTTCTCTAATTCCATCCATTTTGCTGCGAATGACCCTATTTCATTTTTCTTGATTGCTGAATAGTATTCCATTGTGTATATACACCATAGTTTTTTTAT
>VMDO01036269.1:0-15290 GCA_007922755.1 Pedetes capensis
TTGTACAGTACTAAGTTAAAAGAAATGCCAGGAACATCTCAAAAACCCTCATCTTTGTATGATCTTTGTGAGGCTTTATATACTGTAAATTCTATTTAATCTTGTTTCTTGAGTTTGTGAGAAAATATCTTCATCATTAGAAAATAATATATGTATCTGTCATTATCATGTTACTGTCAGAAGTCAGATTAATCTGACCTTGGTCAGTGTAAATGCCTACTCATGTTCTCTTGGCATTAAACAATTGAACCTTATTAAAATAGTTACACAACTCACACCTATGCAATTGTATATAGATATCAGATGTATGTAATCGGTAAGGAAATTTTTTCTTTCATTCTAGTGTCAAATTAATAACTATAACCCAGTGGAAACCCTAGGTAACTACTACATGCAAATTCCTACGTACCAGTATGTATTTGTAGGAAACTTTATTTATTGGTCATTTGAGATGATCATTTTAAAGCTCCCTTTAAATTGCCCAAGTTTCTTGCCTGTCTTTCTTTCTTTCCCTCTTTCTTTTCTTTTCTTTTTTGTTTTGTTTTTCTTTTTATCCTCCTGGTATAATGCCCTTCAGACTGCATTGCCCTACCACTATGGAGCAGATATAATCCTGCCTACTCAGGGAAGATAACATGAACAAGAAATAACTTTTGGGAAAAGTGATATGGGAGGCTGGAAATACATTGATGTAAGTTTCATAATAACTGATTAATGAAACTTTATCTAGTATGTCTATGTATGTCTGGTATGTCTAGTGTGTCTATCATCCATCATATATTTCTTTAGAAGGAAATATTAGAGAGTAAAAACTTACTAGAGTGTTTATCAATATTCTTTGAAACAAGATTGGAAGAAGCAACTTTTATAGAACTAAACCAGTTGAAAGTGTGATTTATTTGATCTTTAAGCAACAGAATCTGAGTTAAGTGTTTATATTGCATTGTTGCATATTTCATTTGAATAAAACAATAGCACAAAGATTAGGTGATTGTGCTCCTCAACTCAAAAGGCAATGTGCTTGATGTGGTCCCTGTTAAATAAAAGAGAGCAGTACGGAATGATAAGACAACTAGTTACAGTTGAAGTAAAAATTCTGTATTCATGTAAAGTGTGGGAGTGATCCTTGGAATACAGAACAGATTAGGAACAGGTAGAAACAGATGACATGTGGGTGTTGCCCTATTAAAAAATAAAGCCAAAGCTGAGCACGGTGGTGCTCTTCTGTTACCCCAGTGACTAGAGGAGCTAAGGAAGGAGGATCATGACTTCAAGGCCAGAGGCCACCTGTGTCACTTAGTGAGAACTTGTCTCAAAATAAACAGTACAGAATGAGCAGGAGTGCAGCTCAATGGTAGATCTCTTGAAGAACACACATGAAGTCCTGAGTTCAACCTCCCAGGAGAGCAAAAATAAATAAATAATAAATAAATGAAAAAGTTTGAACCTGCACTAACGTCCTGTGATTATTTGAGGCTTGGCAGTACTCTTGAAATCCAAACAGACTCATGAACATCTACAATTAAAGAGCCTGACAGCACTGAGCATAGGAAGAATGTGACAAACCATCAGCCTCAAAGTACTAGTAAGGAATGAAAATTGACACAGCAGCCTTGAAACAGTACGTGGTACAGTCAGCTCTCTAAGAAAATGAAACAAACTGAAATAAAATGGAACCTGTCAGTCATCCATCCGTCCACGTTTGCCTATTGTATGACTCAGTAATGGCTCTGCCAGATACTTGCGTCAAGAGAAATATATGTGTGTATTCACAAAGGGACTTACAGAAGAATTTCACAGTCACAAATACTAGAAATGGCATGGCACAGGTGCTCATCAACTGAAGAACTGGAAAACTATGTATATTCAAACAATAGCATACTGCTCACAAAAGGGAATTAATCCTGATACATGCAATTGCATGCCAAATTTTAAAAGTCGTATATTACTGGGGAAGGATCTTTAATGGAAGATGATTGATTAGATAATTGAGGTCAGAGGGCAAAATTAAGAAAGCCAAAGATGAAGAGGAAATCTTAAAAGAAAAATCAACTAAGGAAAAAATACCATAGATATAGCAAGACAATGGTCCTGTTTAACACTGATGTTCTCTTCCAAAACCAGGCAAGTTAGAGCATTGTAAAATAATTCAAGTGGTCAAAGAAAAATACAAATAACTTACAGAATTCTGTGTTAAAAATTATTCATGAGACAAAAAACTCTCAGACAAAATATAAGTTATAGTTGATTTACTGTTAAAAATAATGATAACAGTGGGTGATCATGCTATTTGAAAAAATGAAATGAATAACATCCGCACTCTAAGAGTTGGGAGGAGGAGTTAAGGGTACTTTGTCATAACGTTCCTGTGTTTCCTGGGAGTGGCAAAACAGTCAATTTAAAAAGAAGTGTAGCATGCTAAGAAAGTAGAGAACGTGAGTCATAAAATGGCATATTAAAACCAGAGAGGAAGAAAAAGAAGGGGCATAATGTAGGCAAAGGCTGTCTGGGGAATTAAAACAAAGGTAAGACATATAACTCACCCTTAAAAGTAGTCTGTCTTGGGATATTAGTTGAATGAATAATTGTTTTAATTAAGTCAATAACTGTATTATTATGTGAGGTGAAGACATAAAAACTTCAGGAAGCAGTGAAAGACACACTCTAATAACTGTCATAAACAATAAATGCTTTGTTTCTGAAAAACTTGTACTGATCTAGAAAGCTTCAGAGGGCTGTTTGAATGCAAAGTATACACATTAACTTTGATAGATCAGAAAAAAAGGAACAGAAATAAGTGCTTTGAAAGGAAACCATCAAAGAAAAAATAAGCAGGGGAAACTTAAGGGCATCCTCATTATAAAGTGGGAAAATTTTGCTGAGATGACATCAAATTGTGATGGGTCTTTTAAACTGCGCTTAGCCATGCTAAGGAATTTCAGTTCTCTGTATAGGAAATTGAGAAATATTGATTTTTCAGAAATAGAAAACATGCTAACGTCATTTTCGAGTGTACAAAGATATAAGCATTTTACAATAATGACCGTGGTGGCCATGTATACTGGAAATAGGAAAAAGCTAAGCAATCAACAAATTTCATTTGAAGAACTGGAACTAAGCAAAAAGTGGGCCAACAGAGGTCAGAGTGAAACGGCTCAGAGAGAGATGAATCTGAGCAACTACAGAATGTTGAAGGGTGTTCACTGAAGACCAGGTTTTAGAGCTCATAGGAAAGGAAATGTGGGCATCCATTTGGAGGGGAAACATGGAGAAGACCATAGCAGCTTAAAAATATAAGAACTTGAATGCATAATGACAAGAAACTACCAAGTTTGATTATAACAGTATAAGGAAAGAAAACAGAGGTAGTTCAATAACTAAGTTCTGACCAACAGGAGAGGAAGGGAGAATTAATCAGGGATTTGCTGCTAACTTGGAGTAACTTTTTCGTACCATGACGAGCAGGTGTAGTTAGTTATTCAAGGATTTTCTACTGCCCACAATTTGGTGATAATAATTGTGCCTAAAATAATAAAGCACCACCTAAATGACACTTAATGTGTGTCAAGAGTCATAAAAACCAATACATTTAATCATACTTGGTTTATAATGTTATGTTTGACTATAACCAAATCTCTTTTTTGCATATAGAGGATAGCTTTCTGTTGAGAAATAGAAAACTACACAAAACTTAAGGTATTATAGTGGTGTCATTCAGGGGATTCAGTTAACATGAATAATGACTCCACATATTTAACTGAAAATTTAAAACTACTGTTATGAATTTCATTTCCATAGGAACACCATAGAATGAGCAACAAAGAAATTTGTATGCTAACTTCTGAATTTTATAACGTTCAAGTAATTATGATGGTAATATATTTATGGCATATAAATAGCATTTGGAATGACACCACACCGATGATTTATGAGCATTTTGTAATATTCATTGTCCAATTAACATGTGTCACATAGTTTCAAAGCTTAGTATTTCACTATATTAAAGACTGGTTTAAATGGGATGTTTACTACATTGAACTGAGCCAGATAACTTAATGATATTTTTATGGTCCTCAGAATCAATGAGATTCTAAGACATAAAAAGATGAATGCAATTAAATAATAACCAATTTAAAGCTGTTATTCTTAAATTTATTACTTCTATAGCTATAAAAACTCTCTTTATTCAAAAGGCTTTAAAATAAAAGTTACAGTACAACACATTTTTCCAAATCCTGTAGCAATCAATAAAGTGCTAAATATGGGAATTACATGGGTCTGATGACATTTATTAAACTGAATAAGTAATGTTCCAGCAAGGAATGTGAGGTTTGAAATAATAGAAATGACAGGCTTAAAAGCAAAGCTTCAGATTTTAACTACAGTGTACAGTGTTTCCAATAGGACATTATGAGAGCTGTCTTTAGAGAGAAAGACAAAAAAAATTTCCTCTTGAAACTAAAAAGGACAAAGTGAATGCTGAGAAATACTGGCAGAAGCAACAGTGGAAGGTAACTCAGTTTTGTAAGTCTAAATCATTTCAGCAAAATAAAAGCTGAGATCATCTGAAAACAGGGCTGGTAGAAAGTGAAAATATTCTGTAAAAACTATTATAATATTAATAGGGAGAGAAATGGAGGTGACCGATAGCTAAATCTGCATCTAGTCCTCTGTAACCAAGTTTACATAACCTAGTTCAAGCAGGAAACCAGTGGGAAATTACTAGCTTTTGCTTACATTAATAAATGGCATGAGAAAATGTTTCTGGGCTTGCAATAGAGGATCAAGTGGACCAAAAAGAAAAAAAATGTAATAGACTGAGTGCAGGTTGAAGCTATGTAACTTGATCCATAAAAGTATAATGCAGCTGCTCTTAAAATGAAAGAGAAGACTATATGAAAGAGATTTTAGTAGATAATGGATAACTTTGAAGGACTCAAAGTAGATAATTCCCACCTGGTTACAATATGTGACCAGCTCTTCCTCCAGGATGACAAAGCTTCAATGTAGAATAACAGTGCTGGGGTTGAAAAGGCAAGTAACAGAGAGGAAAAAGAGTGAATAGGTTTTGATTGTTTATATTAAAATCTCCAGTATTGATACCAGACATTTTACAACAAAGACGGAACTCAATTTTGGAGTCTTCCAGAAAGTTAGCAAAGCCAGATACTTGCTTTATGTTTTGGAGAAGTGGCATAATCAAATATGTTCACCTCCAAAGGAAGAGGGATAAATTATCAGTAGTAGCTGTAGTATTAGTTGACATCAACCATCAATGGCAGAAAGACCGATTCTCCTCCTCCAAAATCCACATGTACAGAGGAGAAAAATAAATATCAGGCTGCTTTGGAGAGAATTAAAGCCAAGTTTCTTAACATATATAAAATTTAAACATTTCAGGAAAAAAGAAATATACGTTGGAATTCTTGAGAAAATAGTTTCCAATAGCGAACAACTACAAAGAAAAAAAGAGCAATCATCCAAAATTAGGGAAAGTGTTCAAGGAGGGGTGTGCCTAAGCCTGGAGGCTTCAGACACAAGAGTAATTAAGAGCAAAACCTATCCTCTAGGCTCATAAAAGCCATTGGAAGATTAAAAACAAAAAGCTGTCATTTAATTCATTTGCAGAACCTGGGAAGATTCCTATTAGACTGCACATTCAGTGAATGAATTGGAAGGAGAGTGCAGCCAGGAGGAATGTGGAGATGCTTTCTCCTTGACCTTTGACTCTGTGTGTGTGGGGGGAGGGGGTTCCAGAGAAGTTGGACCTAGAGCTACACATGTTTTGCAAGCACTCTACAACCAAGCAGCACCCTTGGTCCATTTTTTACTTGTTATTTTGAGTCAGGTATTGCTTTATTACAGGGGCTGCCTCTGACCTAAAACCTGTGATCCCCCTGTCTCTGCGTCCTGAATCACTCGGATTGTAGGTGTGCACCACTGCACCCTTCTTTCATTATGTTTTTGACATTAAAGTGACTGTCCAAAAGAAGTTAAAAAAAAAGCCTAGGAAAAGTGAGTTCAACTTAAGCCAAGATTTATAAAAGGGACTAAAAGTTAATGAAGCATGCGGGATAAAACATTAATCACGAAAAAGTAAATATCATATCACAGTCCATGATCAGGCTCAGTATAGAGCACTACATTTAGTTTTGGGTTGTTGTTAGGTGCTGTTGAGTTGTGTCTGACTCATAGCGACGCTCATAGGGTTTTCAATGGCAGATTATTTCGGGATTGCCTCCGGAGTGGATTGCCACGTCCTTCTCCCATTTTTGTGGTGCTGGGAATCAAACTTGGGACCTCAGAGACTGCAGAGCGGCGCTCTACCAACTGAGCCAAATCCCAGCCCCTAGTTTTGGGTAGCAAATTTAAAATCTGTTTTATCTGTCCAGTTTGGTGAAGGGGTTGAAAACTCTGAGGTTATAAGAAAAAGATTTAAACTAAATGAGGACATTTACTGTAGAAAAACTAAGATTTTTAAGAGAGAATTTTGATTACTTCAATTAAAATTGTGGGTTTTTTTTTTCCTTTGGTATTATTGCACAGAACTATAGGATACTGTCCAGATACAGTTGGAGGTATAAAAGGAAGATTTTAGGTTAATTCATGCAATCTTTCTTTAAAAAAAAGTATGGGAAATGGACTACCTGAAACTAGATGAAAATTAAAAATGTATATTAAGCATGGAAAAAACTGAATTACTCTAACTTATGGGGACATTTTAGATAATAAATCACTAACATTATTTTATAAAACCAGATTATCCTATATTTGTGCAAACAGTGAAATAGTAATATTTTGTGTTACATATATACTGAGATGCACCTACAAAATTTGAGCTATTTTAATTTTTTATGCAAAGAGAAATGTCCTCTGTAGAAGTATTTATATTTATTGCAATTACATTGTGAGATTGGACAAATTAAGCACAAAAGACTCTAAAACGGAATCCATTTTCTCCCTATAGATCCAAAAACTTTAAAGTTCACATCTAAAATGATTAAAAACACAAAATGACTACCTGTACTCATTATTAATAAGGACTATATTTCTTTTCCTACATGTTAAAGAAGTGTATCAAAATCTAGTGCTTTCTAAATCCTTGATGATATCTTATCACCTGTTGTTTTCGGGTGCCGTCGAGTCAAGTCTGACTCATAGCGACGCTCATAGGGTTTTCAATGGCTGACTGTTTTAGGATTGCCTTGGGAGTGGATTGCCAGGTCCTTCTCCCATTTTTGCGGTGCTGGGAATCGAACTCGGACCTCAGAGACTGCAGAGCAGCACTCTACCAACTGAGCTAAATCCCAGCCCATCTTATCACCTAGACTTGTTTAATTTCATGATGACTTTGTTTTCCATTGCTTTTTTGCCTTATTCTATTTTATATCAGCTCTTGAGAGTCCCATGGAAACTTTCTTCCTAGACAAATTTGCTTCTGAATTCCCTTCCTACAGACCTATCCCAATCAACCATGTACAAAATTCTTGAAGAAAATAAAGAAAAAGCAAGTAGAGGTCATGCAGTCTTTTGGTAAGGTTTTATTTTAGGACATACCCCTTTTTTTACTGCATTCAATTCTGGTAGGATTCAGGATTAAATATACCTTTCTTAATTTCCCTGGGGGAAAAATATAATCCAGGCTGAAAAAATCTGATTGCTTCATCCCCTTATTCACAATGGGGCCAGAAACAGTTGACATAAAAGCCTATTGTTACTACACAAGATGCAAAAATCCACCCTCAATGAAAGTATGGGATTCCTCACTGGTTGGTGTAAGTTTCAAGCCTTTAATAGTCTCCTTTTGTTACCAGGTAAAGAGCACCTATTTGAGGATGAAACATATATGGACCTTTGAAAGAAAATAAAATGACAACAAACTTAGTTCAAAGATTTTAATTGACTTCTACTGTTGATTCTAGAATCAGTAAACTCAGAACTGGAATAGATTCAGAGAACTCCACTCACTAATGAGGCAGACAGTATTGATGGAAAATGGAAGTGACATAAGAAACAGCTTGACTGGTTATAGGTGGGGCATGGTGTGGTAAGGGCTTTGTCTTATTTGGATGTGGCCTGATCAGCTGTCAGCTAGTGACTGGCTGAAGCTCAGCTGCTCAGTGATTGGCTAAGGGCCAGTTTTCTGTACAAGATTACATCCTTAAGTTAATTTGCAATTTGTTTATACGCTAAATTTAGTATAATTTGCTACATTCAGAGACACCTATAAGACAAACTTAAAACATGTATAGAGGTGGCTAACTAGTTATTTAGGAAAAATATAATGCTATTTAACAATGCAGATGAAAGAGGGAGAGAAAGGCAACATGGTCCTAAAGACATTATTCAACTCTAGGATGCCAGCCTTTTCATCAGCCAGTAATTTGAATTAATAAGGAATCAGAAACAAAAACGCATCCCATGAAAAATATGCATCACTGAATCTTAAGATTGTTTTACTTTCTATGGACATATGATTTTTACATCAAGCTTGATGATGGAAAGAAAGAAAGAAAGGAAGGAAGGAAGGAGGAATATAGTTAAGAATTATATTTCCTTAGTAATGAAGAATATCTGCTTTTTACATTCTACACTGGTTGATTCCAAAGGTACCTTTATAGCTTTCAGTCTACGTGCTTCATTTTCCATGTCTTCAGAGGATTATTTTTTCTTTTATTGCATTTATATGTTGGCTTCATGGTTCCAGGTACTTCTCTGGTAAATCCAATTTTAGGATATCAGTGCAGAATGGGATAAAATATTGCACTCATAGTATCTGAAGATTGATTTTTTTGACACTCACATCCAGGCGACTTAACTAGTTATTTGTGGAAGAGAACAGATAAGTAAAACTCATCTAGGCATTTCAAACATACACTCAGTTGTACAGCATCTGGTGGTGTTCTGGGGTTTATTCTGTCATTATCTTTATTTATCAACTTTAGTCTCATTTAGGTGTTGTGTGTTTCATGACTCTGTAGCGTGAAAGCAAACAGTGAGATCTGGAAAGCCACCCCAGTCAGCACTAAAGTGTGCAGTTTCCCCATGGCTCATAAAAAACATGAAGCTAATGGCAGTGCCACACAAGGGCCATGGCACCCAGGGGAGACAAAATGACACTTGAGAATGAATCAGCTTTATGGTAGTGGTAACGTCCCGTTTAAACTTGTCTATTCGGGGCTGTTTGACACACGGATATCAGTACTAACGATGAGCTCACGATTCCATTGGCTCGCCTCTCTCACCTCCATGATGCCTATTCCAGCTCAACTAACTTGTGCACTAATGGACACCAATTTGTTTACTTCCCTACGGAGAAGCAACCACATATGAGAACAAAGGGAAAATGTTCAGACTTCACGTAGAAAAACTAGGAATTCTTCACTTAAGTCTCCAAAGGTAATTTCTCTTCTAAGGCAAATTAACTTTTTCTTTTACAAATAAGCTTCTGCTTCATTATTTCTGTGTAAATTTGGCATTGTATCTTTCCTGAATATAGGATAGCACATTTAAAATTACTATTTCCAATTCATAAATGATCAGAACGCTTATTTGAACAATTTTCATTTGTGAAAATTTCATTTGTTGTCTAAAAATCTAGCTGAAAAACCGTATCTTCTGAGTACTACTTGCTTCTTACAATTAGTTAATTTTCCTTTCATTTTGCTTCCATAATGTATTATTCAATTGCATTGTATGGTGATAATCTTATATTTTGTGTATTATGTGACCCCACACTAAATTATAGGCTATTTGGAGGAAGGGACTTTTTCATTCATTTCTCACCTTTGTTTACATTTTAAGCACTAAGTATGAAATCTGGCTATAGAAAACATTACTTAAATATTTGTAATTTAAATGTTGTATGACACATTTTACTTTTAAAACATTTGGATACTTTGCATGATCCTGGGTTCGATTCCCAGCACTGCAAAAATAGGAGAAGGATATGGCAATGCACTCCCGAGGCAATCCTGAAATAACCAGCCACTGAAAACACTATGAGGGTCACTATGCTTTGGACATGACTCTGCAGCACCTAACAACAACAAACATATACTTAAGAAGTAATTTTGTGCTTTTACATTGAATATTGTTTCTGTGGTAAGAAAATGACTTAAGTAGACACACAGACACACACAGGCAAAGTGACATGCAACCACAGTTACAAACACACACAAAGAATTACAATTGCCTAGAAATCTAAAGGAGGTGTGCTTCAATCCACCTCTAACAGAAACGCTAGAAAAAAATAAACATTCGCCAAAGATAATGGAAAGTCAATTCTAAACATTTCAGAGAAAAGAACAAAGTAAACACAATGTTAAACAAGGAAGTCTTCTAGGATACCTAAAATGTCTTTCTAGTAAGTTCTTCATGAAATGCCATGATAGTGACAAATGGAACTACAGTACATTAGTAAAAGCAACACCTCCCAATATGTCCTTATCGGCTTCTTCATATTAAATATAGTGCTGATAGCCATATCTCTTAAGATTATTATGACCACCTACACATTTATTAATATGTAGTGTTAAACAGAAATAGCAGTTATCAAATAAATAAGGAACACAAGGTAACTGAATTTGGTTTCCAAGGACAAGTATTTCCTGTTTGGGAGTGACAGCTGGATTCATTAGATGTTTTTATCTCTGCTGACAACACTTTCCTCGGGCCTTGATAGATGCTGAACTTTGAGAGGACTGTAAAATGCTTTTATTGCTCTTACACATTCCTTGAATGTCTTCTTGTGTTAGAAGATGCCGTAACAACAGCTAAATGTTCTGAGATTCCCTGAGGTTCGGTGCCCTTTGCTTTCCATATTGTATCAATAACCTAGGGAGTTCTTGGGGAGCAAACTGTGTGCTTGAATATTGTAACAACACAGAATATTTAAGTATTATATTTATAAGATATTATGCCATAATTTCAAGCTCTAAAGGGTATTTTCCTTTACTAACTATAGCTTTAAAATGAAGGTGATTATGCATATTTACTTGTTACTGCTTCAAATCCTATAACTGCCATGCATAACTAGTGCTTAACTTAAACTCTGACAAACTTCAAACCGTAGATATTCCATTTTTAGGAAAATTGGTCAATACTTAGCAGTTATTGGCTGCTTTGCCGTGTAATATATATTGTGTACTGACTTACCTGACCATGCATTCAACATGGCACCACATAAAATTTGATTTACATTGATACTTAAATTGATTTCCTAAATTTAATTAAGATGATCTTTTAAGAGGTCACTGCATTTAAGAGTACTCCTTGGGGTATTACCAGACAGATATTTAATGTTCAAGTACTTGGAAAAAATGTCATCAACAGCTTCAAGACATTAAGCTAGCCTATTTACTTTACAATAATAGCAGTGGGAGGAAAATCCAGTTATCATCTGTTCCTCTTTCATGTCTTATATTTTCCCTTTAGCTCAGCATGCCAAAACGATACTCCTTTTATTATGAAAGATTACAATAGGGTACTTCAAGGAATTAGTTTTAACGCTTAAATGACTCAAGTTGCACTGATGCAAAGAATTTTATTATGATTGAAGAATAATTGTGGTTCTCACACATCCATTTATTCTGTTCCTCATATTATTATGAAATTTATTTGTTTACTCTGAAAGACCAACAAAACTCCCTATATTATATAGAGCCAGTTATTTTTTAAAAAATGTTTTATTAACCTTCATAATTTTTCCATTCTCATATTTATATTTTTTCATTTATTGGCATACATTAATTGTATAAAGTAAGGGGTTGCATTATGACATTTACTTAAATGCATAAAATGTAGCTTCATTACACTCTCTATTATGTTCTCTCATCCCATCTTCCCCTTTTCTCCTTTCAATTTCTTATCCCTAGAACTTCCCCTTTTACTTTGATGTCTGCTTCTGTCCCCCTAGTTTAGACAGACGAGAGGCTACATGTGATACCTGTGGTGCTGGCTCATTTCACTTAACAAGATGACCACATACAAGGGGTGCCACAAATGTATACATGTGTTAAGAAAGGAAATAAACTACTGAGATTGTAATACTCAGTATACACTTATAACAAAAGATGAACACGAGTCATGCTTGCCTTTTGCAATTATGAGAGGTGCTCAGAGTAGATGCCAGAACAGAAGCAGCGCCACTTATTGCTCTGTGGGGCCTCCTAGATCTTGCTTTGTGCATATTGCACATCCAGTACCACGAACCTCAAAATTTATCATGAACGCATGCCACTGTTAGGCACGCTGGAAGCTCTGCTGCATACTGACATCTCCATTGTTGTTACATTTCCACAATCTCCTCAAATTTCAAATAACACTTCAAAATGGTTTTGCATCTCTCAACAACCACACTTCCACCATTTCCTTCGACTGATCTATCTGTCTCACAGTGGTCCTAGCACAAATTTGATGAACGTCACCCTTTGAACAAATGTCATACTGTACATTGCTATCATAATTCGATTTAATTCCAAAAAGCAATACAGACATAGCATCTCTTAAATGTGTATACATTTTTGGCACTGCCAGTGTGTGTGTATGTGTTTGTGTGTGTGTGTGTGTTGTTGCTGTCATCAAGTCGGGTTCAACTAATAGCAATCCTCATAGGGTTCTCAATGGCTTGATTGTTTTTGGATTGCATCAGGAGTGGTCTGCCACATCCTTCTCCCATTTTGGCAGTTCTGGGGATAAAACTCAGGGACTTAGCATAGAGCAGTGTTTTATTAAGTGAGCTAAACCCTAGCCCATATACAAACTCTTTTTCTGGCAATGTGGGTCTCAGTCCATTTACAACAGAGTCATTGACTATAAATACTTTATAAAATAAATACTTATAATTGTAAAATGAGAAAAATGACAAGAAAAAGTCATTAAAACTCTCAGAAGATGCGTTTATAGCATCTTCATAACATTATTGCATTTTAATATAAAAACTTGTCAGGTTAATTGGAAAAATACCCGTTATTAAATGTGAAGCACAATTGTGGAAAATTAAGCAGAAGAAATATCTAAGAATATACGAGCAATAAAGGAAATCAGGATGGATGGAAAATACTTCTGAGATGCCTATAGTAATCTCAGTATATAAACAAAGTAATTTCAAAACAAAACAAAGAGAAATTCTGTACATAATCTAAGCCTAAAGAAAAAAGAACTGGTTATTTTCATAAGAAAAGAAGATCTGCCAGGTGCAATGGCACATGCCTCTAGTCCCAATGGCTCAGGAGGCAGAGGCAGGAGGATCGCAAGTTTGGAACTGGAGGTAGTCTGTGTAACTTAGGAAGACAGTGTCTCAAAAAAGTAAAAAAAGTAAAAAAAAAAAATTGGGCTGGGGTGCAGCTCAGTGGTCCAGCCCTTGCAAAGCATGAGGCCCTGGGTTCAATACCCAGGACAAAAATAAAGAAAAATATTTGATTGCAATGCATGCTAGAAAATCTATAGGGAGGAAATATTTTGGAACCATCAACATTCTAAGCTAAGTCAGTAAAAGAGTCAGTAAAATTCTCATTTTACTGACAGGTTATAAGAAAGATTATCTTAGGATACAATACAGAGAATATATAATCAAATATATCATCTATGAAGACATCAGAATAAAAAATACTATCCTAATCCTGTCCAGCCTGCAGCCGTACGGCCTGCAGCTGTAGCCCTGTGGCATCCGATCCCGTCAGATCTCGGAAGCTAAGCAGGGTCAGGCCTGGTTAGTACCTGGATGGGAGACCGCCTGGCAACCCCAGAAGCTGTAGGCTTGGGAGAAGGACCTGGCAACCCCTTTCCCAAAATCAATCTGCCATTGAAAACCCTATGAACAGCAGAGAAGCACTGACAATAGTGTTTCCCCTGTTTTACAGAGGGTCGCTATGAGTCGGATACCAACTCAACGGCACTTAACAACAACAACAACAACAATCCTGTCCTGGGGCTGGGATTTAGCTCAGTGGGTAGAGTGCTGTGCTGCAGTTTCTGAGGTCCTGAGTTCAATTCCCAGCACCGCAAAAATGGGAGAAGGACCTGGTAATCCACTCCCCAGGCAATCCCGAAACAGTC
Organism: Pedetes capensis; assembly: GCA_007922755.1. NCBI lineage: Eukaryota > Metazoa > Chordata > Mammalia > Rodentia > Pedetidae > Pedetes > Pedetes capensis. The sequence goes on from VMDO01036269.1 coordinate 14,059, forward strand.
AGCCATTGAAAACCCTGTGAGGCTTGCTATGAGTCGGATAACGACTCAACGGCACCTAACAACAACAACAATCCTGTCCTGATGCTGGGGTTAGGCTCAGTTGATAAAGTGCTGCTCTGCATTCTGCTGTCATGGGCTTGATCACCAGTACCATTAAAAAGGAAGAAGGATGTGACAATCCACTCCAGAAGCAATCCTGAATCAATCAGCCATTGAAAATCCTATGAGGATCAAAATGAGTCAGACTCATCTCAAAGGCACCTAACAAAAAAAAATCCTATCCTCCCCCATATATCTGTCAGCTTGTCATGCTGTGTGGACCTGTGTGTTGCTATGATGCTAAAAATCTACGCCACCGGTATTTCAGACAGCCGCATGGCCACCCATGGTGGACAGGATTCAGCTAAACTTCCAGACTAAGACAGACTAGGGAGAAGGACCCAGCAGCCCACTCCTGAAACAATCAACCACAGAAAACCCTATGAATACCAGAGAAGCACTATCAAATACAGTGCTATACAATGAGCCCCCCAGGCTTGACGGCACTCAAGAAATTAATGGGGAAGAGCTGCCTCTTTAAAGTAGAGTTGACCTTAAAGATGGGAAGGGGATAAAGCACCTGAGATCTCCTTTTGCTGCTGCTGCTGCTGCTGCTGCTGCTATTGTTATTGTTGTTGTTTGGTGCCCTCGAGTTGTATTCAACTCATGGCGACCCTATGTACAACAGAATGAAACACTCCCTGACACTGTGCCATTCCTAGAATGATGTCAGTGCTTCTCCACTATTCCTAGGGTTTTCAATGGCTGATTGATTTTTGGGAGTGGGTTGCCAAGTCCTTCTCCAAAGCCTACAGCACCTGGTGTTCCCAGGTAGTCTCCCATCCAACGACTAACCAGGCCCCCCCCTGCTTAGCTTCTGAGATCTGATGGGATCTGACACCACAATGGTCTGGCTGCAGGCAAGTGTATGCTGGAATATATTAAAATAAAATTCCTCTACTACTTATCCTGTGTCCGTGATGTAAGCATATCATGCATAAATCAATGCAACATTTTCAGGGATGTTTGAGATTCTTAGAAAAACTATTGCCAAAACACAGTTTTGGAATCCTATGAATTGAGGCTATTGTTTTTTTATTTTTTTCATATTACTGTTAAGGAACTATTTTCATTTTGAGTACATTTATCAATGTTCTTTTTTGTGGGACACATTTAATTGAAACAAGAAACAT
>VMDO01036270.1:0-15300 GCA_007922755.1 Pedetes capensis
TAGCTCCTTGACTACCTTTTAAGTTTTGGAGTGTTTTTACATTTGTAAGTTTTAGCTCTTTCCAGAGTATCAGTTGTTCCCTTTGTGAATGTGAAATCAGTTTAGGCTTAAAAGTGCACTGTCACTCTGTGGTCAGCCCCTGCCACCCACAATTGCCAATGTTCCTCACAGGTCCATCACCCTCGAAGATGGCCCCACCTTATTCCACTGCAGTCTCACCAAAGTCAGGTGCAGAGGGAAGGCTCCCTTTCCCAATGAAACCCCAAGTCTCAGAAAGGGCCTGGGAAGCTCCAGGGCTCAGGAAGTCCAACAAGATTGTCCATGCTCCCCGTCAGCCCCAGGAGGACATCACAAAATTATTACCCTTTGTTAATAAGGAGCACAGGACTAAATGATCGCACTCACGGAAGAGCTGAGTAAAGTGCTAGGGAAGGGCTGGCCCCCAGAGCTAGAGACCGGGCGGTAGCACAGACCCTGAGGGTGTCTGGTGAGGGTCAAGGGGCTGAGGTTAACCAACAGGAGACAATTTAAGTCGCAGGGTTGGAAACAGGCAGACACAAATACAATAGCTCCCTGACTTTTGTGCATTTACTGTTCTTGTAACTGCTAACCTGAGAGCCCAGAATGAAGTAATCAGTCATCTCCAGGGCCACGAGCAGGAGCCTCAGAGCCAGATCTTCCCAGGGTCCAGCCTCCCTGACTCCACCTCGCCTTCCTATGCCTCCCACTGGAGGCTCTCTACTCATCCTGGTGCCCACTCACTCCCCCTGTGACCAGTTTTTATCCCCCAGCTGCACAAGACAGGTCCTCTGCACTAAAGAGGACATGGCAGGCCCAGGGTAATACCGCATGCCCGTAGTCACAGCGACTTGGGAGGTGGAGATGGTAGGACCCCAAGTCTGAGGCCAAAGGCAGCCTGGGTAACTTAGCAAGACCCTCTCTCAAGATAAAAGAGTGAAAAAATGGGTTGGGAGTGCAGCTCACTGGTAGAGCACTTACCAAGTATGCGAGAGGTCCTGAGTTCAACCCCCAAGTACTGAAAGAAAAAAAAAAAAAGGACACGATGGTAAACAGGGCTCATTTAATTCAGGATCTCCAAGAAGGTGTGTTGGCACACAGCTCGAATCCCAGCACTCAGGAGGCGGAGGCAGGAGGATCCTGAGTTCAAGACCAGCCTGGGCTACATAGCAGGTTCCAGGTCAGCTGAGGTTACATAGTGAGATCTGCCTCAAAAAAACAAAATAAATAAACAAATAAATAAGTACATACATACATGTTATTGTTAGGTGCCATGGAGTCAGTGTCCGACTCATCGTGACCCTACATACAACAGGTGAAACACTATTGTCAGTGCTTCTCTGCTATTCATAGGGTTTTCAGCGGTGGATTGATTTTTGGGAGTAGGTTGCAGGGTCCTTCTCCCCAGCCTACAGCACCTGGTGTTCCCAGGTGGTCTCTCATCCAAGGACTAACCAAGCCCGACCCTGCTTGTTGTTGTTGTTGTTAGGTGCCGTGGAGTCCTGCCTCCGCCCCCAAGCTGCTGGGAATGCAGGTGTATACCACCGCACCTGACTATAATCGATTTTATATGTGGGTGGGAGCGTGTATGCATGAGGTTTTTTTTTCTTCTTTTTCTTTTTCTTTTCTTGCTTTCTTGTTTTACTCTCTTCCCTCTTTCTATTCTCCTCTTTTTCTTATGCTATATATGCGTCCTTGTATTAATTATTTTACCATCAGAGCCCCCACACGTCTGTCAGTTTGCCGTGGGGGGAGGCTGAGAGCTCTGCCACTGTAACCTCAGACATGAGCAAGGTTACCCATGGTGGACAGGTTTTCAGCTGAGCTTCCAGTCTAAGACAGACTAGGGAGTAGGACCTGGCGAGTCACTCCCGAAACAACTAGCCATTGAAAACCCTATGGATAGCAAAGACCCTGCTTAGCTTCACAAAAATCTGACAGGATCAGATGCCACAGTAGTATAACTGGAGGCTCACACATACATATAAAATATAAATAAACAAACAAGGAGCTTCAAGGAGGATTTCACACAGCAATCGCAATCTGCGTCTAAACACCCGATGCCTATTAAAATATTCCACAGAGACCCCATTGGTTCATTTCCTTGGGTTTCCATTTCTCTTCAGGTATACATGCTAAATGCAGTGAATTCCTTGGCCAGGGACGCCCCCAGGGGGCTCCCTTCTGGTCTCTTCCCTGTCACCCTCCCCTCTCCTGATGACTTTTCTTCCTAACCAGTCCCACTGACAAGGTGCAGGCACAGGTGCAGGTTTTCTTCCCCGTGGGGCAGGACGAGGTGGGACACCCAACTGCAGGCAGCTCCCTGGGAGGGACTGGGGTGATTAGCAGGCTGAGGGCCACCACTGAGGGTCCTCTAGGAGAACATTTGCCCACCTGTGCTAAGGTTCCCCTTTGTCCCTCGGCAAGGGTAGAGGTGCAGGTCAAAGCAAGCATGGGTTCTCTTCCTAGGTTTGCTTCTCAGCTAACACGTGGGGGTGGAACCTTCCTGAAACCTCCGAGTGCAGATGGGCATGAGGGGAACAGGTCAGGGCAGGGGGACCCAGGAAAGAGGCAGCACAGTGCCTGTCGTCAGCTTTCGGGCTCTGGCAGAACTGAGGTTGTAGGTTAATCCAGTTAATCTAGTTTGCTTGTCAAGCTGCTTTTCTTTTCTTTCTTTTTCCTGCAGTGCTGGGGATCAACCAGCCCAGGGCCTTGCGCATGCTAGCAAGTACTGTACCGCTGACCGATCCCCTCCACCCCACACAGACGCTTCCACACTATTGGAGAAATGTTTGTGCTCTTTAGTAACTAGACTTAGGCAGAAATGGGATTTTTATGGCAAGACCCAGCATAAGTGTCCATTAAAGTTAAATGTGGGAGAAGCGCCTGGCAACCCACTCCCAAGGCAATCCCGAAGCACTCAGCCATTGAAAACCCTATGAGGGTCGCTATGAGTCGGATACCAACTCGACAGCACCTAACAACAACAACAACAAAGTTAAATGTTGGGCTGGGATTTAGCTCAGTTGGTAGAGCACTGTGCTGCAGTCTCTGAGGTCCCAAGTTCAATTCCTAGCACCGCAAAAATGGGAGAAGGGCCTGGCAATCCACTCCCAAGGCAGTCCCGAAACAGTCAGCCATTGAAAACCCTATGAGGGTCGCAATGAGTCAGATTCCAACTCTACAACAACAACAACAAAGTTAAATGTTATGAGAACCAGTATGTAAACAGTTGTGCACATTTTTTTTTCTCAAACTCAACGAGTTGAAATGACTAATCTCATCCTGCCCCGTCTTCAGAGTAATAGGCTTACTTTCTGTCATGGACTCTACAGAAAAATCCTTGTGGTCTTTCGTTTCAAGATGTTTCTATGTCAAGGCCGAACACAGATCTTTAGAGTTTATAATAACTTTTACACCCATCTAATTAACATCCTTCAGCCTCAGTTCCCTTTTATAATATCTGCCTCATAAAACTGATCTGTGGGTTAAAGAAGAAAATGAACATAAAGTGTCTAGTATGTTAAGCTCAGAAAATATTTGTTGTTATTATGGGAACAAAGACGCAGAAGTTACCCCGACCAGAAGGGGCTGGGACATAGAATGGAGCCGTCTGATTGGACTTCGGGAGCCTGTGACAGGATCCAGCCTCTCACTGGGCCAATGTGCACCGGGATCAAATCCGGCACTTCAGCCCCCTTCCTCTTCCTGGTCCCACGTTCTCAACCCCCTCACTCGGCACATAGACCTCCCCCTGAAGCCTGGGGTGCTTCCAAAGCCTCAGCTCCGGGAAGCCTTTGGCTATGAATTTGGAGTTGGCACATGGGCCAAAACCACTTGATATCTCCAGACTGGACCATCTCTCCTGCCCTGAGAGTTTAGCTGCATAAATCGATGAGGTAGAGAGAGAATCCCACAATACATTTCCCAGCCTTTTGGTTTCCTTTTTAATGGACAATCATCTTCCGAGCCTTAGCCATATCACTTCCTCAGAGAGGCATTCTCTGTCGCTGGCCCCCTTCACCTGGCTCTGACCTGCTCTTCTGGCCCTACAGAATGACTAAGGGGACTTTCTTACAGGTGTACAAATATCCTTCTGAAGAACCAGCCTCAGGCGGAGACTGTGAATCCTCCATTTGTCATTGCTCTTCCCGTAACCACTGATGAAGGAGAAGCAGGCTTTTATTTCCCTTTTTATTTTTCAGACTTCCGGAAGAGCACCTGAAAGCCATCCAAGATTATTTGAGCACTCAGCTCGCCCTGGACTCTGACTCTGTGAAGACGGGCTCCAGTGGCCTCCCACACCTGAAGAAGCTGACCTCACTGCTCTGCAAGGACCTCTATGGGTAATGGTGGCTCCGTGGGCTGTGGAGTCCCCTGGGTAACAGCAGTCTGTGGGGGAGGGAGGGAGGGAGCTGCATGGATCATGGTGCCCCAGAGGTGGCTCTCGTTAGAGTGGCGTGTGCTCGCCTGGCTGTCCACGTGCCTCCGCTGCACTCACAGCACCTGGGCAGGGGATGGTGCTTAGAAAGCTTCATCATTATTTGGGGCCGGTGTCCTCACAGAATCTGAACTGCAACTTGTGTGTGTCTACATTTGTTGATTTGTTGGTTTGTTTGTTTGGGGTACTGGGGATAGAACCAAGCCTTGTGCAAATGCTAAGCACACCCTCCACCACCAAGCTACATATCCAGCGTGTTTACTTTCTTGTTGTTGTTGTTAGGTGCCATCCAGTCGGTATCTGACTCATAGCGACCCTCATAGGGTTTTCAATGGCTGACAGTTTCTGGATTGCTTTGGGAGTGGATTGCCAGGCCTTTCTCCCATTTTTGCGGTGCTGGGAATTGAACTTGGGTCCTCAGAGACTGCAGCGCAGCGCTCTACCCACTGAGCCAAATCCCAGCGTTTACTTTCTTAGCTAAAGTTAACTTGAGGCCGGTTGCTCTGGGAAGGCAGAGCAGTGGCAGAACGCTGCTAGCCTGTCCTCACCCGCTCAGGATCTGACCCCTTAGACTAATGCGGCCACTCTTCCTTTACGCTGCAGCCAGCACATCCACCAAGCACGTAAGGGCACTAAGAGGGAATAAATTAAAAATAAATTAAAGTCTATTTTTTGTGTGAGGTATGATGGCTCGAGGTTTCCAGTGATGGTAGTTTTTTAATATGAACAGATTCACCAAGACTTCAGTTTTCCAGTATTGAATTCACTGAATTACCAACAAACTGACAAAAATTCTGACTTTTTAAATTCTTTTCATTGTATTTTTTTTTTTTTTTGTGGTACTGGGGGTTGAATCCAGGGCTTCAGGCTTGCATGCTTTGCAAGGCTGGACCACTGAGCTGCACCTCCAGCCCCCCTTTTTTTTTTATTTTTTGAGACAGAGTCTTACTAAATTATGCAGACTGCCTCTGGTCTCGAACTTGAGATCCTCCTGCCTCTGCCTTCCAAGTCACTGGGATTACAGATGTGCGCCACCTTGCCCGACTTCATTTTACATTTTTAAGCTCTTTAGCCCCCATATGTCTGTCAGTTTGCTATATGGCGGGGAGGGGCTTGTGTGTTACTGTGATGCTGAAAGCTATGCCACCGGTATTACAGATACCAGCAGGGTCACCCATGGGGGACAGGTTGCAGCTGAGCTTCCAGACTAAGACAGACTAGGGAAAAAGACATGGCAGCCCACTCCCAAAACAGCTATTGAAAATCCTAGGAATAGCAGAGAAGCACTGTCAGATACAGTGCTGGAAAATGAGCCCCCCAGGTTGGAAGGCACTCAAAAGATGACTAGGGAAGAATTCCCCCTCAAAGTAAGTCTACCTTAATGTTGGGAAAGGAATAAAGCCCCAGGGACCTCCATTTGCTGATGTGGCATGACTCAAAAGGAAAAGGAACAAACTGTAAACACGCATTAATAATTGGAACATGGAATGTATGTAGTATGAGTTTAGGAAAATTAGACCAACCAACTGCAAGAGGTTGCATATGATCAGGAACCAATGGTCCTGAAGAAAGAAGTGGAAGCCACCTTGAAGGAACTGGCAAAACACAAGGCTCCAGAAATTGATGAAATACCAATAGAGATGTTTCAACCAACAGATGCATCACTGGAGGTGCTAACTTGTTTATGCCAAAAGATTTGGAAAACAGATACCTGGCCAACTGACTGGAAGAAATCCATATTTGTGCCTGTTCTTAAGAAAGGGGATCCAACCAAATGTGGAAATTGTTGAACAATATCATTAATATCTTACACAAGTAAAATTTTGCTGAATATTATTTAAAAGTGAATGCAGCAGTACCTAGGCAGGGAATTGCTGGAAAATCAAGCTGAATTCAGAAGACAGCATGGAACCAGGGACATCATTGTTGATGTCATATGGATATTAGTTGAAAGCAGAGAATACCAGAAAGATGTCTATGTTTTATTAACTATGCAGAAGTATTTGACTGGATCATAATAAATTATGGATAACATTATGAAGAATGGGACTATCCGAGCACTTAATTGTACTCATGAGGAATCTGTACACAGACCAGGAGGCAGTTGTTTGAACAGAATATGGAAACACTGCCTGGATTAAAGTCAAGGAAGGTATGTGTCAAGGCTGTATGCTTTTACCATACCTCTTCAATCTCTATGTTGAACAAATAATCAGGGAAGCTGGATTTTATGAAGAACATGTTATCGTGATTGGAGGAAGACTCATTAACAACCTACATTATGCAGATAATACCACTCTGCTTGCTGAAAGTGAAGAGGATTTGAAACATTTACTGATGAAGTTCAAAGAACATAGCCTTCAGTATGGATTGCACCTCAATAGCAACAAAACAAAAATCCCTACAACTGGGTCAGTAAGCAACTTCATAAAAGATGAAAAAAAGATTGAAGTTGTCCAAGATTTTGCTTTACTTGGTTCTACAATCAACACCCACAGAAACAGCCATCAAGAAATCAAAAGATGCATTGCATTTGGAAAAGCTGTTGCAAAAGACCTCATTAAAGTGTTGAGAAGAAAAGATGTCACATTGAAGACAAAGGTGTGCCTGACTCATACCATGGTATCTTCAGTTACATCACACTGTTAGTGAAAGCTGGACATTGAATAAGGAAGACAGGAAAAGAATTGATGCTTTTGAATAATGGTGCTGGAGACAAATATTGAATATACCATGGACTGTCAAAAGAACCAACAGATCTATTCTAGAAGACGTGAAACTAGAGTGCTCCTTGGAAGCAAGGATGGCTAGACTGCATCTTATGTACTTTGGACATGTAGTCAAGGGGGCTCAATCCTTGAAGAAGGACATCATGTTTTGGAGAGTAGTGGGTCAATGAAAAAAGGAAGACCCTCAACTAGATGGATTGACATAGTGGCTGCAACAATAGGGTTAAACATAAACAAGATCGTGTGCCTGACACACAATCGGGAAGTATTTCTTTCTATTGTACATAGGGTTGCTATGAGTTGGACCCAACTCAACAGCACAATAATTTCGTTAGCCTTAAAATGGGCTCCAAGTTTAATTACATTTTAGTTGTTAGAAGTGCAAAAGTAAAGCTCCTATGTCATCTGAAGAATTAGCGAAGAATATTTTAAATGCTTAAAGCTTGGGGGTTGGTGAATAACATTCCAAAGCATCCAAAGAAGTCACAAGGAGCCCAAACAAATCCTTCACAAGTGAAAGGTTACCATTTGGGATGGGAAAACAGCATTTCACATGGGCGAGAGGTGTTTTAGAAAGCGTCAACATTCTCTTGTCAATTTCTTTGGTGCTATATCAATCTTAGCTTAGTTATTATGCAGAAAAGAGTCTTTGATCATCGGTAATCAGATTCAGCTTTCCTTTTAAAGGCTCTTCAAAGCACAAGCTGTACATTTGGTAAATTTGACAAATAATTTCTTTGACAAATTGAGCAGTCATCAAATTGGCAAGTCAGGCTTCATTTCAATGAATTGGCTTTCAACTCTTGCTGTTCTATGGCCAAGTGGACCCAGAGCTGTCATTTTTATAGGTTTCCCTGGCAGATTTTTTTTTTCCATTGGATGCTCTTGTTATAAAATTTATTACCAGGAGAAAACATATACAAATGCTACTTTTAAAAAAATCATTTCATGAGAGCCAATAGCAAGCTTTTATTTCTATTTGGACAGAGATCCTGATCATTACTGTGTCTTTGTTGAAGTGACATATTTTTAACTCTCTCTGCAAAGCGTCTCCCAGATGCTTCCCCCAGACACTTCTGCACCCTCGCAGCTCTCCCAGCTCTGTGTTGCTACCTGGATGTCCCCAGGACCCTGGTCACCTCCTCGCTATGGTGACAACAGCGTCCCCAACTTGCCTACTTCTCTGGTACTTTGTACCAGCATAAGAAGCTTCTTTCAACTTCTAGCTATTTCACGACTATTTCCTGGGCAGTTAACCTCACGTTAGAAATAGAGACTCTGGAATGTTCTACATTCCCCCTTCACATTTGTCTTTACTTTCATAGGTCAAGTGATAGCAAGGAGTAGAAACTCGATTAACTGAGGAGTGGAATTTTAGGAACTCTTAGCAACAAAATTCTGTTTCCTATTCCCGCTGCCATCCCTGCAGATGTTACTCCATGATATTAGAAACCCGTGGTGTTCAAACTGCTTTGATTAGACATGTGTGTTCAATTCACGCACTCATCTATTTAACAAAAATGTATTTGTTTCCTACTGTCCCCGGAGATTCACAGGGAACAGAGGGAGGCAGATCCTGGACTCTGGCAGCACAACCCTGGCGCAGGCATCTAGCATGTAAAAGAATTTACACCGGACCAGAAGTTATGATAGAGAGTATGTTGTTGTTGTTAGGTGCCGTTGAGTCGGTATCCAACTCATAGTGACCCTGAGTACAACAGGAGAAACACTATTGTCAGTGCTTCTCTGCTGTTCATAGGGTTTTCAATGGTGGATTGATTTTTGGGAGTGGGTTGCTGGGTCCATCTCCCAAGCATACAGCACCTGGTGTTCCTAGGCAGTTTCCCATCCAAGTACTAACCAGGCCCGATCTGTTAGCTTCCAAGATCTGATGGGATCAGATGCCACAGGGCTACAGCTGCAGGCAGAGAGTATAGAATAGGCTTATTAAAGAAGTTCACCTTTAAGGAATTACAGGGAAAACTGAGGCCCCTGAAGAAGCCTAGGTAAATCTTTAAAGGAACTTGGAAACACTTGTGTTCTCCCAGTGGCTCAGCATACGGAGGTTTCTATTCCCCAAGGGAAGGCAAAGAAGCCAGAGAGTACAGGAGAGTTAAGCAGGCTTTTTGAAGGAAAAGTACATTGGATAGACAGAGGGGATAGTGGCCTGGAAAGAAGGGAGAGACGTGCATGTGGTTGCTGGAGAGAGAAGAGCAGAGACAAAGGAAGAGAGAGAGCTTGTGGAAGGAGAGGGGAAGAAGAGAGCAAGGGCACATGTTCCCTCTGGTCTATTCAAACTAGGGAGCACCCGGTACGACATCAGACCTGGGCACTCAGCTCTGGGTGCCTAGTGTGACATGGGCCTAGGGTCTTTATTTTGTAAATGTCTTGAGGTCTAGGGTACGGTGTGGAACCCACTTGAAAATGTCCTTCCAATGTCCTCAGACACACACCTGCTTCCTTCATCATGGCAGAAAAGGCAGGTGCCATTTTCAACCCCCTTTCCCTCCCTATCACCTGCTAATGCCTGAGCCAGCCTGCCCATCATGAAGGTACAGCAAAGATAAGTCAACATATAGAAAATACCAAGATTTAGCAGTAGATTTTAAAATAATCATTTTCCTAGATGTCCAAATAGATAAAATTTTAAATTCATCCCTAATTTTAAAAGCTCATCTTTAAAAAAAAGGAATAGAAGGATACTTCCTGAAGAATGCAACACGTGTCAATGCAAAATCAATTCCGTTTGACAGGGGAACATAAAATTCCATTAAGCATTTTAACAAAAGAAAAAGAGATGCTGTTTCTCATCTGATTATTTAATATGTATGAGGAATTTTTGCTAAAGCAAGATAAGAAACAGATTTAAAAATGGGGAGATAGAAACAAAGGAAAAGGACCTATCAGAACATTCCTTCTGCATCTGGAGTTGTGGGGGTTGGAGATCTCTGAGGTAGTAGAATGGAAACTGAATGAGAATCTTGGGGAAATTAATTAACTCACAGAGAACAAGGGAGAAGGGAGGGGTCCAAAGTCCTTCCCAGCTGTCCTTGGGGCCTGACCCCCCAGTGGACCCAGCCTCCTTTGCCTTAGCTCCCTTGGAATTTGTTGTTGTTTTTAGGTGCCATTGAGTTGGTGTTGGTGTCTGACTCATAGCAACCTTAAGTACAACAGGCAAAACACTATTATCAGTGCTTGTCCGCTACCCGTAGGGTTTTCAATGGCTGATTGTGTTTTGGGAGTGGGTTGCTGAGTCTGTCTCCTAAGCCTACAGCATCTGGTGTTCCCAGGTGGTCTCCCATCCAAGGACTAACCAGGCCCGACCCTGCTTAGCTTCCAAGATCTGATGGGATTGGAAGCTACAGTAGCATGGAGGCAGGCTCCCTTGGAGTGACAGCTCTATATTCAGGATAAGTTCCCTATGCCAGTGACCCAAGGCTGGACAGGCTTTCCAAGGATCCTGTGGATGATCACTTTCCTGGACAAATTCTTTCTGTAGGATCAGGCAAGTGCTCTACCACTGAGTTGTGTTCCCAGCCCAGAGATGACCATGTCACAGCCAGTAACTAAACCATCCTTGAATCCATAAGACGTTACAAACACTCAAATGTGACATTATCCAGTGCATGGGGAGCTCTGGATTGTTAGCTGAATGAGTGAAATGGTGACTGGAAACAACGCCGCCATGTTTAGATGAGCTCATCAAACAGACTAGCCTGAGAGAACTGTGGAAAAGCGGGCATGTTGAGTGCAAAGGAACAGCAGTAGCCCTAGCTCCACTGCATATTAGAAAGATGTTCTAGATGAGGTCAGGAACTGAACACGCACTTCAGCAATAATAAACACACCCTAGGGTCTGTAGCCCTGTGGCATCCGATCCCGTCAGATCTCGGAAGCTAAGCAGGGTCAGGCCTGGTTAGTACCTGGATGGGAGACCGCCTGGGAACACCAGAAGCTGTAAGCTTGGGAGAAGGACCTGGCAACCCCCTCCCAAAAATCAATCTGCCATTGAAAACCCTATGAACGGCAGAGAAGCACTGATAATAGTGTTTCCCCTGTTGTACAGAGGGTTGCTATGTAGTCGGATACCCACTCGACGGCACCTAACAACAACAACAAAAGGGTAACATGGGCTGGGATTTAGCTCAGTTGGTAGAGCACTGCTCTGCAGTCTCTGAGGTCCCGAGTTCGATTCCCAGCACCAAAAAAAATGGGAGAAGGACGTGGCAACCCACTCCCAAGGCAATCCCGAAACAGTCAGCCATTGAAAACCCTATGAGGGTTGCTATGAGACAGACTCAACTCGACAGCACCTAACAACAACAACAGGGTAACATAGTCTTAACAAGAAGAAAGAATTTAAACTGAGCAAATCATTGCTTCCTAGTAAGCACTGATGGTATACTTCCAACTACAGTAAGCAAAAAACTATGAGGGAAAAGATAAAAAATAGAAAAGCAAAATATTATAAATCACTTTATAATATCATTTAGTCTGTCTAGAATGAAAATGATATAATAATGAGGAAAAGTAGGGCACTTAGGTTAAATAAAAGCCAGGGCTGGGCATGGTAGCGCACGTCTGTAATCCGAGCACTTGGGAGGCTGAGGAAGGCGGAGTGATGTGAGTTTGAGGCCAGCCTGGTCCGCACAGAGTTCGAGGCCAGCCTGGGCTACACAGCAAGACCCTTTCCCAAAACAAACAAACAAACAAAACAGATAAACAAAAACCAAATAAAAGCCAGAGCAATAGGTGAAGTTTATGTTAGGTAGGTTAGTTAGCTTCTACCAGGCCAAAGGAGAAACACAGGACTAAAATTATTCCTCCATGTAGCCGTGAAGAATCTTAAAGGCACACGCCACCCCCAGCAAGTGAAAAGGCCTTTGTTTAGCAGAGCCTCCTCCATTATCAAAATCAGAGCCACCTGGATTCCTAACCTTTTGAAATGCCCACCTCTGGGCCTATTCCTTAGAAGACACTGGGGCGTCCATTAATGCATTCCAGGCATAGACCAAGGAGTATCTCTTTCCTTCCTCAAGGGCTCAAACTTCACTATAAAAATCACACTTAAATCTAGGTCTATGGTATAACTCCTCTCTACCGCCTGCCTTCACATCTTAAAGGTGTACTATCTTTAATAAACTTTATCCTCTCTACTATAATTTCTGTGTCTCATATAAAGTCCTTTATATGCTGAGCACTTGGGATTTAGCTCAGTTGGTAGAGCTCTGCTCTGCAGTCTCTGAGGTCCTGAGTTCAATTCCCAGCACAACAAAAATGGGAGAAGGATGTGGCAACCCACTCCCAAAGCAATTCCAAAACAATCTGCCATTGAAAACCCTATGAGGGTCGCTATGAGTCAGACTGGATGGCACCTAACAACAACAACAATGAAGGGAGGTACTATCTGCTATGGTGGGGGGTGGGTATCCACTGCCCATCTCCCAGTGAGGTCTCCAGGACCTGCTGGACCTGCCCACCCACCTTCCTGGTGACAGTGTATAGCAATATATAAAGATACTTACAAAAATCCCAACAGAAAATTGGCGAAAAAGATAAACAGTTCATCTAATAAGAAACACAGTAGAAGTCAGCCAAAAAAATCAACAGTAGAAAAACACTTAAAGACATTAGAAGTTAAAAATATTAGCTAGGTGTGGTGGCTCACACCTGTAATCCTGGTACTCAGGAGGCTGAGGCAGGAGAATCCCGAGTTCAAGGCCAGCCTGGGCTACATGGTGAGACCAGGTCTCAAAAAATCCCAAGCAAAAAAACAAAAACCCTTCCAAAATGCAAGTCCATTCATGGCCTCAGACATGGTGTATTCATCAATATGTGATTCACGTTAAGAAGGAGCCAGAGAAAGAAAAGAAAACCAGTACAGACAAGACATTGGACCAGCAGATCTGAACTGTGCCGGCATTGACATCACTCAAGGCTTTGGCTTATTGCCTTGGAGCCATCATCTTTGGTTCTCTTCATTCTGCAATTGGAATTAAGAAAAGCTAGAGGAACAAAGCCATTTAGAGCAGTCTTTTCTTTATAAGAGCCAAGATCTCAAAGTAACCCAAATCTCCGGCAATTGATTTTGTCACATTTACTTGGTAGAATATTTTGAAACCACTGAAACAGTAAGCACATAAAACCATGAATGGTTTTTGATGAAATGGGTGAAAAAATTGAACTCAGAGCTGCCTGTGATGTTTAAAATGGCGCGACAATAATAGATGAGGGGAAAGAGCCCTAATATGGGAGTTGTCAGTGGATTTGACGGTGGGAAATCCTTCTGGGCCTCCGTCAGCCGCTGAGAGATGATTTGCATCAGAATCCAGGGACCCCTAGCACCAGGAAGCCTCAGGTATTTAAAATGCAGATTCCAGACCAAATCAGGTTAGAGCCCAGAAATTTGCATTTTTAACAAGTGTGTGTGTGTGTGTGTGTGTGTGTGTGTGTGTGTGTGTGAGAGAGAGAGAGAGAGAGAGAGAGAGAGAGAGAAAGAGAGAGAGAGAGAGAGAGAGATCCCTATACACACTGAAGGTTGGGAACCATGGGTGCCTAAGTGATTTCAAAGTAGTTTTGTGACTCTATATTCAAATTTCCAACAGGCCAAATAGTTTGGGTGGCTAAGCCAAAGCCAAGGTCAACTCACCTCTACAAGTCACCACTCCAGTTTGATGCAGATGGGGAAGGGTGGGGGTCGGGGTGGGTGGGTTGATCTTTGCCTGGGCTTGCCCTTCTGGGAAGGACTACCTGATTTTGCCAGGCCAGGTGTGACCGTCTGCAGCTGGAGCCTGCACAGCCTTGGCTGCCTCTTCTCCGTCCCCCCTAATCTCTGATCTTCGCCCATCTCTCGGCCCCCAGGGAAGTCGTCCGGACCCTCCCGTCCTTGGAGTCTCTGCAGAGGTTGTTTGACCAGCAGCTCTCTCCTGGCCTCCGTCCACGTCCTCAGGTAAAGGGTCTGGGGCTTGGAAATATGAGATTAATAAACCGGGGTGCATGCGTGCGTGCGTGTTAGCCAGGGTCACAAAGGCTCAGGAAGAAGGGAGCCCTGCTTACCCCATGTTTTTTGGTAAATGTGTACGTTGCGGTGTGGGGTGGGAACCCCTCCATCCTGCCCCTTCTAGAAAGGCATTTCCCTCTGCCACCTCTGTTAGGAGAAATGAGGATTTCCGATCAAATCCCCCTCAGCCACACTGCTCGTTTAGCCTTGAAAAGGAGACCAGCAGGGCCTGTTCCCATCATTTCTCATCAGAAACTGAAAGGCAAGAAAAGTACGAGGTGCCTAATTCTTGATATATATGGGCTGGGATTTAGCTCAGTCGGTAGAGCACTGCGCTGCAGTCTCTGAGGTCCTGAGTTCAATTCCCAGCACCGCAAAAATGGGAGAAGGGCCTGGCAATCCACTCCCAAGTCAATCCCGAAGCACTCAGCCATTGAAAACCCTATGAGGGTCACTATGAGTCGGATACTGACTCGATGGCACCTAACAACAACAACAATTCTTGATATATTTGGGCTGGGATTTAGCTCAGTTGGTAGAGCGCCACTCTGCAGTCTCTGAGATCCTGAGTTGGATTCCCAGCACCACAAAAATGGGAGAAGGACATGGCAATCCACTCCCAATGCAATCCCGAAACAATCAGCCACTGAAAACCCTATAAGGGTCGCTGAGTCAGGCATGACTCGATGGCACCTAACAACAACAATAACAATTCTGGATATTATAGCTTACCCCAGAAGCAGCAAGATGACAGTGCCCCTTCCCTATACATGTGTCGATGGCCAGACTGGAGGCCAAGGTCAAGTTATCCATCAAGCATGTTGTTGTTGTTGTTAGGTGCCGTCAGTCATGTCTGACTCATAGCAATCCTCACAGGGTTTCCAATAGCTGACTGATTCAGGATTGCCTTGGGAGTGGATTGCCACGTCCTTTGCACATTTTTGCCGTGCTGGGAATCCATTAAGCATAGATCTGTGTATCAAGGTGTCTTCTGCAAAGCTAAAATGCAAGTAAGGGCTGGAGATACCATTCTCTGCATCTTTATCTCTAAAAACAAAAACACAGTGGTAAAGTGCTTGCCTGGTATGCAGGAGGGGCCCTGGGTTGGATCC
>VMDO01036271.1:0-15255 GCA_007922755.1 Pedetes capensis
AGATGCCAATTTAATAGATAATAATTTCAGAGGGTAGGCTTGCATTTGCAAGGTCTTAAAATTACATGGTACTTGCAGAAAGGAAAACATTCTGCTCAGGAATAGTTTCCACATATATATGTAGACATATGTAGATAGATGGGCTGGGATTTATCTCAGTTGGTAGAGCACTGCTCTGCAGTCTCTGAGGTCCCATGTTTGATTCCCAGCACTGCAAAATGGGAGACGGATGTGGCAACCCACTCCCAAGGCAATCCCAAAACAGTCACACATTGAAAACCCTATGAGAGTCTCTATGAGTCAGACTCGTCTCCACAGCACCTAACAACAACAACAACAATGTAGATAGATAGATAGATAGATAGATAGATAGATAGATAGATAGACAGACAGACAGACATAGTACCTCTGATAAGGAACTAGTCAGTAGGCACATAAGATCGGAAACTTTATAATAATAAAGGTTTATGTAAAGTAATAGAATAAATATTTTATCATCTCAACATGTTGTCAATACTAAAATTATAACTGAAGTGCCAAACATTCGTTCATTTCTTTATACAAATTCTATGAAATTCATTATTCACCTCATTCTCATAGCACTTCTATATTTAGACTGGGTCCATGTTAAATACATGCTAATGTCATCTGTCTTCTGGCTATCTGATTAAGAAGGCATTTATCTTAAAACTAGTAAATTATTTGCAGTTCATTATTAGCTTTTTAGGAAAGTTGAGCAGGAAGTGTAGGTCATTATCATGTACCACATACTGTCCCCATCCACACTGTTGTTGTTTGTTCTTATGGGCCATTGAGTTGGGTCTTATTCATAGTGACCCTATATACAAGAGGTGAAACACTACCTGATATTTTGCCATGCCTGGCATTATTGTCAGAGCTTCTCTTTGATTCATAAGGTTGTCAATGGCTGCTTGTTTTTTGGTGAGCTGGTTACCAGGTCAATCTCCCAAGCCTATGGCACCCGATGTCCTCAGGTGGTCTACAATCCAAGTAATAACCAGGCCCAACCCTGCCTAACATCTGAGATCTCACAGGAACAATCACCATGCTGGTACATCTGCAGGCATCTACATTCTTTGCCTATTATGAAAAACTTGCATTAGTGTGGTACATGGCACAATTCAGGAGCCAATATTGGCACATTATTACTGAATAAATTCCAGTGTTTCCCCTATGGTCCACATATTTTGTTGTACGTAGCCTGGGTTTTAGCAAATGAATACCTATGTGCACCACTAAGGCACCACATAAACTGGATTCATTTTCTAAAAGTCCATTGTGTTCCAAGGAAAGAGAGGCCTACCTATGTGAACTCTGTTCTCATTGTTTGAGGTGGGGGGATATATGAAGAGGGTTTTAACCTAGAGTTATAAAATTTAAGAAGTATAGAAAAATATTAACCCATATATTCGCTATTGAGTAAGGAAGATAGAGTGAAGAGAGTCAAAGTTCAAAACAAAAATTGGAAGTTTGATTTCTTTATTGACCTTCAGATTCTGATTTGCAGTTCTGAATCCAAATAATGGTGATTCCAGTTGATAATGGGAATAATTTGCATTTTTGAGTGCTTCTGCACGTGGACTTGAAATCCAGAACTCTGTGGACCACACAAGGAATGTTTCGTGGCTTACCTAGACCCTGGGCATGTGAGGCTGCATCTGGGCTTTCATAGGCCTTCATACCTCCATAATTTGTTTGATTCCTGACTGTCATTGGAACTGTTTGACCCTTTTACCTTTCAGCTAACCCAGCATATCCTGTTAGAGTCCATTTGCATTCTCTAACATGTCATTCATGTACATAGTTTGTACATGGAATCTTTGGACCAAGTCTGCCCAAGAGGATTTCTTCACTAGGCCCTTGCTATTTCTGGTTTGGATTAACCTTAGCCTCTGGAGGTGGAGAGAAATAGCCTCAAACATGTTTTCTGAAAAGTGTTTTACACCTGGATGGAAGATATCAGATGCAGAACTCCAAGCACAAATTTTACAGACTAGGCTGAAAGAGGGGTTGTTAGAGTGGCTGCAAGAATAAAGAATAAGTATAACATACATACACACAAACATGAATCACTTTTTCTTTAGCCTGATGAAACAGGTTCCACCTCTATCAAGGCAAAGGGTTTGAACATCTATCTATGATGTTCTCTTTGATTTTTCTTTTGTCATTCCTGCAGTTTCCTTTCCTGGTGTCTTCCTTTGGTGATTCTGAGTGCTGTTGGTATTATTATGTGTCTCAGCATGTGACTCTTAGCAACTCTCATGGGGTTTTTGATGGATGATTGTTTTCATCATTGCTTTGGGAATGGATTGCCATGTAATTCTCCTATTTTTTTGGGGGGGTGCTGGGGTTCTAAGACAGATTCAAAGAGAATAAAGAGCAGCACTGCACCAACTGAGCTAAACCTCAGCTCAATTCTGAGTGTAGTGTCCTAACTAAACCCTGAGTGTAGAAGTATGGGGATGTGGTGATTGCTGCATTGTTTCACTTTTACACAACGAGAGGAGACATCAACAGCCTGGATCCAACAAGGAAATACTTTGGTTTGAAGTAAATATATTTTTCATTTATTCATTTTCTGCTTTCTTCTCAGAATGGATGATGTCCAGCAGATATTTGGATGCAAATATCAATGCATTCTATATCTCAAGTACTTCACTTCTGATGTCCAGAGCTGTCCCTACTTGTTTTGTCTTCCTGTTGCCTGGATTTCCTCCTTCAGAAAGCAAGAGAATATTCTGCTTTCTTGCTTTCAGCTTCCTTGTTTCACAAATACATCTCTCCAATTACTCCACAACTCTTGCCTTTACACCAGTCTGTAGTTTCCTTGTTATGTAAATGATATTTTAGAACCAACACTCAATCAGGGGGAGGAATCAAGATGGCAGACAGATAACCCATGCCTTCAGTCCCTGAGTAAAGGGAAGCCTCAATTAGGGGTTTGGAACTCACATTGAATCGATAGAAACAGTGATAATTTAGTTTGGGAGATAGAGGATGAAACTAGGCATACATTGAAATCAAGGATTTGGCTTCACAGGAGAAACAGAGGACTGTAGCGGGACCACCACAATTTAGCCATCATGCAGATGGCAGATAGAATCCCAGAGACTTGGAGGGGACTTCACACTCACGCACCAATGAGGGATGGACCCAATATAGAGTGCAACCTTGGCAGCACACTCTCACCCTGCCTGTGGGACATAAGCTACAAATTCCAGGTGAATCAGTTTGAGGTGGCACATGGAATCGTCATCTGTAGTGGCCACGGAGGGAACGGGTAAACTGGTGCCAGTGGTACATGTCTAGAGCTGAGACGCAGCTCCCTCCCTCCTGTTGTGGTGGGACAGGTGTACAGACTCGATCCCCACAGACATGTGGGCAGACATACACCTGGATCCCAGACACACCAGAGGTGAGCCTAAATCATCCCACTGCACTGTGGAGAGATCTGGGGTCTATGGAGGTGACTGAGCCCCACGCGGACAGAGTGATACTTTTTGTCAGAGCCTACTAGCACAATTAATCACAATCAGAGCAGTTTCGTGTGGAATCACAGCTCACGGACAGACTTGTCCCAGATTCCCTCTGGGGCGGTTGGATATCATCCCCCCCACAAGAGTATATGGTCTTCCCAAGTGGGCAGAAAGCCCTGCAATAAAAAATCCACGATAGCAGCCATATTCCCTCCATGCACTAGGTTTGGGGGTGGAAATCTCTGATTGGGGGAATTGGCACCCAAACTGCGTGGGACAGGGAGAACTCCAGGGAGGACCGCATAGGTTCCACTGCCTATCGAACAATACAATAGACACAGAATATTTCATGGAAATATTCTGTGTCTATTCTGTGCTTTGGGCACTCAGTGTCCCACTTGAACCCAGGACATTGTGGGGTGGCTCTTCATTATCTAGCCAACACTAAGCCAGACTGATCCTATGAAAACACTGCCACCCTGAGTTCTGTAGGGAGGACTACTTCCTGCAGTATTGACTTCACCCGGTGGAACTGGGTGTCCACAGTTCAGATTCTACCTGCAAGAACATACACGTGCTTTTTTTTTTCTGTACTTGGGTTTGAACCCAGGGTCATGCACCTGCTTGCTTTGTGGTTGGTAGACAGCATGCCGTTCCCACAGCCCATATTTTTTGTTGTTGAAACAGGGTCTCACAGGGTTGCGCAGATCTCAGGCTTGTGATCCTCCTGTCTCGACCCACCCTAAACCACAGGGATTCCAGGCGTGCACCACTGCACTTGACTACAAGCATATATATATATATATATATATATATATATATATATATATATGAGCATATATGCATGAGGTCTGGATATTTTTGTTTTTGTATGGGGGTTTGAATCCAGGGTCCTGTGTCTGCTTGCTTTGTAGTTGCTGGAACACTGCGCTGCACCACAGGACCATATTTT
The DNA here is from genome assembly GCA_007922755.1 of Pedetes capensis. Lineage (NCBI taxonomy): Eukaryota > Metazoa > Chordata > Mammalia > Rodentia > Pedetidae > Pedetes > Pedetes capensis. Next base: position 4,450 of record VMDO01036271.1, read on the forward strand.
TTGCTTTTTGAGACAGGGGATCACTGGGTTGTGGAGAACTCAGGCTTGCGATCCTCCTGTCTCCAAGCCCCCAGCTGCTGGGATTGCAGGCATGCACCACTGCACCTGACTACAAGTGTTTTATATGTGTAGGGGAGCATGTATATGTGAGACTTTTTTTCATTTTTCTTTCGTATTTGTCTTCCTTTATTCTTTTACTCCCTTCCCTTTTTCTATTCTACTTCTCTTTTTCTTAAGCAATATATGTGTCTTTGTTTTAATCTTTCTTCCCATAAGTCTTAATCTTAATTTTATTTTCACAGTAATTTCTATTAGCCTCTGTCCTCTACCTCCTCTTTCCCCCTCTTCTATCACCGGATCCCCCCTTTCTCACCCCACAGAAGAGAAACAAAATCTATCACCTTCCAATCCCCTAACCTGCTTGGAGTTGGGCTGGTGGACTAAAAAGTCAACCAAACAGACCAAATGGCCGAGAATATACCCAGCTTATAAGGTCTAATAAGCACCAGAGATTCAGCACCACACAATCTCAAAGGAATAACAGAGGGAGAAGTGCTGTACAATCAGGAGAGACAAACTCTATTTCCCGGACCATATTAGGGGCAAACAAAGCAAACCTACAAAAACACCATGGGGCAGGATGGATCTGAAGGCTCCACAGATCATAGGCCGCCCAAACAAATAACTCCAAGGACTCTCAATTCTTAAAGATCTCTGATTTGGAATTCAGAGTCATTGTTGTAAACATGCTAAGAGAAATTAAGACAAATACCACAAGCACACTGGAGATACGTGAAAGGAAGTTTTCTCACTTGGAAGCCATTCTGTCATCCCATTTAGAAATGATAAGCAAAAACCAAGCCACTTTGCTTGAAACTCAATCCAAATTATCAGAATTGAACACGGCTAAAGAATCCTTTTCATCGAGACTGGATGAACCTGAGCTAAGGATTTCTGATTCAGAAAATGTCAGAAATGAACTGAAATACAAGCAATTAGAAATGGAATCAATGATAAAGGCTTTAAAGAAAGATTGCCAGGAAAACACAGAATGAAAAAAGAAATTTAAGAATTCAGAGCATTCCTGAAGGAGAAGAAAGTTCCACTGGAGGCCTTCACAACCTAGGAAATGATATCCTCAAGGAAAGCTTCGTAAAGATAGCACAGGAAATGGATATATACACCACTGAGACTTTCAGGACTCCGTAGATGGCTGACTTAATTAGATCATTCTGAAAACATGTCTTCACCCGCATGCTGTCATTACAGACCAGGGAAGCTATCCTGCAAGCATCAAGACAGAGACCCCTTATTACTTATAAAGCAAAACCAATTAAAATTACTGAAGACTTTTCCATATCAACATTGAAAGCTAGAAAGGAATGGATACAGGTGATTCAAATATTAAAAAAAAATCTCCAGCCTAGATTAATATATGCAGCAAAATTATCTTTGATAATACATGAGGAATATAAGACATTTAATGACATTGATGCTTTTAAATGATATACACCCAACAAACCAGCACTGGAGAGGAATGTAAATCAATTACCACATCCAGGAGAGTTAAGAGAACACTACAAACAAAATCAAAGTACTGTTTAACTGAGATGAGTGCAACACAAGAAAGAACCAAAGTAAACATGAATCATAAGTCAGTAACAGGTAATGATTGGATACATAACAATAAAAGCTACTCAATAATCACTATTAACATAAATGGTCTTAACTCGCCAATTGAGAGACAGAGGCTGGCTAATTGGATGAAAAAACACAAACCATCAATACGTGGTATTCAAGAAACTCATCTAAATCACAAAGACTGGAATAAAATGAGAGTTAAGGGCTGGAAAAATGTACACCTACTGGGGGGAACAAAAGAAAGCAGGTGTTGCACTTTTAAGTTCAGATAAATTAAATTTCCTTCCAAAACTAATTAGAAGAGCGAAAGGAGGACATTACATTTTAATGCAAGGAACAATTGATCAAGAATGAATACGCTCCTTAATATTTATGCCCCAAACATAGGGGCTCCAAGCTTTATACGACAAAAACTATGGAATGTTTAGAACTTTACTGGACCAGAAGCAATAATTATGGGGGACTTCAGTAGCCCACGTTTGCCAAGACAGAGGTCATCAAAACAAGAAATCAACAGAGAAATGTCAAACCTAATCTCCATCCTAAACCAGTTGGATCTTACAGATATATACAGAATATTTCATCCACACAATGAGGAATACATATTCTTCTCAGCTCGACATGGTACATTTTCTAAGACAGATCATATGCTAGTCCATAAAAACTCCCTCAACAAATCCAAAAAAGGAGAAATTATCCCCTGTTCCTTATCAGATCATGATGGGATAAAATTGGAGCTCAAGAGCATGAATAATTTCAGAAACTTTACAAACTCATGGAGACTGCATAATACACTACTGAATGAACAAGGGATCATTGATGAAATCAAATTGGAATTTGAAAATTCCTACAATCAAATGTTGATGTAAACACATCATACCAAAACCTATGGGATACAGCAAGGGCAGATTTAAGAGGGAAATATATAGCATTAAGTGCCTTCATCAATAAAATAAAGAAGAGTCAAATACATGACCTATTGACACAGCTTAAGGCACTAGAAATCCAACAAAAAAACAAACTTAAATGGAACACACAGAGGGAAATTACAAAAATAAAGGGTGAAATACCTCAGTTAGAATCTAAAGAGACAATTCAAAAATTAATAAGACTAAGAGCAGTTCTTTGAAAAGATTAATAAAATAGACACCCATCTGGATAACCTCATCAAACAGAAAAAGGAAAAAATCTTACATAGTACAGATTACAAAAAACAACGGATCCAAAACCACCAATTCCAATGAAATACAGAAAAATATCAGTGATTACTATGAGAAACTGTATTCACAAAAATATGAAAATGCAGAAGAAATGGAAAAATTTATTAACACATATGACCTACCAAAGCTAACTCCAGAAGACATAACTAACTTAAGCCCATTACATATACAGAAATAGAAAAGGTAATTAAAATCTGCCAAGAAAGAAGAGCCCAGGTCCTGATGGATTTACAGTAGAATTTTACCAAACTTTTAAAGAAGATATAATACCTGTCTTCCTCATATTATTCCAAAAAATAGAAAAGGAGGGAACACTCCCAAATTCATTCTATGAAGCTACCATCACCCTGATTCCTATACTAGGAAAAGACTCATCTAAGATAGAGAATTATAGACCCATTTCCCTTTTGAATCTAGATGCAAAAGTATTTAATAAAATTCTGGCAAACAGAATCCAGCAGCATAGGAAAAAGATTATCCACCATGACCAAGTGATATTTATACCTCAGATGCAAGGATGGTTTAACATAAGGAAATCAATTAATGTACTCCAACGTATCAAGAAATTGACAAACAAAAACCACATGATCATCTCAATTGATGCTGAAAAGGCCTTCGGTAAAGTGCAACAACTTTTAATGATAAATAAACTGGAGAAAATAGGTATAACAGGCAAATGTCTTAATTTCATAAAAGTTATTTATGACAAACCTACAGCCAACATTATATTAAATGGAGGAAAACTGGAACTATTTCCTCTTAGATCTGGAATAAGACAAGTATATGCTCTCTCTCCTATTCCATTCAACATAGTAATTGAAGTCCTGGCCAGGGCAATCAGACAAGATTAAGAAATCAAAGGGATAATCAAAGAAATCAAAGAAATCAAAGATTGGCAAGGAAGAGGTCAAATTATCCTTATTTGCAGATGATATGATCTTATACCTGAAAGACCGCAAAATCTCAACCAGAAATCTTCTGGATCTAATTCACTCTTTCAGCAAAGTTGCAATCTACAAAATTAACACAAAAAAATCAATAGTTTTTCTTTACACCAATCCCAAACAGGAAGAGAAGGAAATTTCAGGGAAAATACCACTCATGATAGCCCACCAGAAAATTAGATACCTTGGAATCAATCTAACCAAAGACCCTTCAGATCTCTACAAGAAATTTTTCAAACATTAAAGAAAGAAATAGCTGAGGACACTGAAAAATGGAAAGACCTCCCCTGCTCCTGGATAGGAAGAATTAATATTGTAAAAATGGTATCCTACCAAAAGCAATCTATAGATTTAATGCAATACCCATTAAAATTCCACTGACTGCCTTTGCAGAAATAGAAAAAATGATCCAAAAATTCATATGGAACTGCAAAAGACCATGTATAGCCAAAACATTCTTAAGCTGCAAAACAAATACAGGTGGAATCACAATTCCTGACTTCAAGCTATAGTATAGGGCAGTGGTAGTGAAAACAGCTCGGTACTGGCACAAAAATAGGCCAGAAGACATCTGGAACAGAAGAGAAGACCCAGAAATACCTCAACACACCTATAGCCACCTAATTTTCAACAAAGGAGCAAAGCAAGTAAACTGGAAAAAGGACAGCCTATTCAACAAATGGTTCTGGGAAAAATGGTCATCCACATGCAGAAAAATGAAAGCTGACTCACATCTCTCAATATACATGAGAGTTAACTCAAAATGGATAAAAGAGCTCAACATAAAACCAGAAAATTTAAAACTTGTAGAAGGCAAGATAGGCAACACACTCCACCATATAGGCATAGGAAAGTATTTCCTTAATAGGGCTCTAATTGCTCAAGAAATTGCAACAAGAATAGATAAATGGGATCACATGAAATTAAAAACTTCTACACAGCAAAAGAAACAATTAACAGAGTCAAGGAATCCCCCACTGGATGAGAAAAAATCTTCACATTTTATACATCAGATAAAGGTCTGATTACTAGAATTTATAAAGAACTCAAGAAAAACTCCCCAAAAAACAAATAACCCAATACACAAATGAGCAAAGGAACTGAGTAGACAGTTCTCAAATGAAGAGGTCTGTAAAGCCATGGAACACATGAAAGAATGCTCAATATCCCTAGCCATAAAGGAAATGCAAATCAAAACAACTCTGAGATTTCACTTGACACCAGTAAGAATGGCCAAGATCAATAAAACAAATAACAATGAATGCTGGCGAGGTTGTGAGGAAAAGGGAACACTCTCATTGTTGGTGGAGCTGTAAATTGGTGCAACCACTGTGGAAATCAATATGGAGGTATCTTAGAAAACTAAAAATAGATCTACCATATGACCCAGCTATAACACTATTGGGAATTTACCCAAAGGGACATGGGTCATCATACCACAGAGACACCTGCATCTCCATGTTCAATGCAGCACTTTTCACAATAGCAAGGATATGGAATCAACCAAAGTGCTCTCCAACAGAAGAATGGATAAAAAAATATGGTATATATACACAATGGAATACTACTCAGCAATCAAGAAAAATGCAATGAGGTCATTCGCAGCAAAATGGATGGAATTAGATAAAAATTTATTTAAGTGAACTAACACAAGCTCAGAAAAAGAAACAGCACATGTTCTGACTCATATGTGGGAGCTGAATCAAAATTATAAGAAGGAAAAATCCTATTCAAAGGTAGGATCAGAACAAAAGGGGGAAAAAAAGCTAAGAATGGTGTCAATATAAATGATCTAGAAAATGCATGCAATTGTTCTAAGAAGATAAAAACAAGAGATCACTACAGGAAAAGTTTCTATCTTAAACAGAACTGGAACCCAAGGACATATAGAAAAATATTACCAAGTGAAAGATAGAGAAGACTTAGTTGGGGAGTTTGGGAGGGGTAAAGCATACGGGAGGTTAAAGGGGAACCTATATGAAGAATGTACATTACAATGCATATATGGAAATGTCACAATGAAAAGCATGTCAGAATGAATCACATTAAGGTGTACATTAAAAATTTCTAATAGAAGAAAAGAAAGGAAAACATCATATATGTGAAGTTAAGAACAAAAATAACAGCATACTTGATTTTTCAGTTGCAATCCTAGTGGTAATTTTAAAAATTCTTAGAAAGGTACTGAGTAATATGACATTTCATATATCCATTATGCAACTATTAAATCAATTTTCCTTATACATTCACCACCTTACATATTTTACAGAACAGTTGAACTAAAGAAAAAAACAGTAGGAATTTTACATAATGAAAATCACTTGCAACCGTGGGTTATACTCTCAATGATTTTTTTATTACTCTGTACCTCACTAACATTTATAAACATAAAATTTTTAAAAGTGCCTGTAAAAAAAACACCAGATGAAATTTGAGTGGAGTCAGAGGAAAGAACAGACAGCAGCTGTAGTGTGTGCATAAGTCTGTTATTTAGCTGGTTTATGATTTCCGTGGAAAATGGAGTCATAATGTAGTTTAGCAAAATTCATCAAGCATTCTGTTCAGTGTACTTTATTAGAAAACCTTCTATTCAGATAAATGTTAACAGGGATCATAAAGATGTACTGAAATGCTTATAAAATGATCTTATTTAATTGAAAAGCATTACTTTTATTATTAATAAACTGCATCTCTCATCCCACAAAAAATAAAAAGAAACAATAATCTATTGGGACAATTTCTTTTTCCTTCTTTCCTGTTTTGTTTTTTTTTTTTTTTTTTTTTTTTTTTCCGGTACTGAGGGTTTTGAAGCCAGGGCCTTGTGCTTGCAGGGTTTGCAAGTGCTGGACAACTGAGCTGCACCTCATCCCATTATTTTACTTTTTGAGACAAGGTCTTACTAAGTTACACACAGTGCCTCTGATCTCCAATTTGCGATCCTCTTGTTGATTGTTTTGGATTCCTATACTTCAGAGCAGAGATTCAATATTAGAAATCTGGGCATCTTCTCTGTTGTACAATATTCCTGAACTTGCCTCATCCTGCCATTTATAGACTTTTATCTGTATATCCATTTAATTCTGACACTTCTCTCATGTTTAGAAGTCTTTTCATAATTTCCTAACAGGTATTTGCAAATTGAAATTAATGCATTTCATATTTTGTTGCTGCTGTTGTTTGTTTCATACCAACATAATATCTGTGGCCATTGGGATCTGTTGTTAGGGAAGCAGATCATAATCTCCAAGGCCCTTTAAAGAAAGAATTTTTATGGTGCACTTATTACAGATTTAAGGCAATATTTTATGCCCTGGCATAAAATATACATAGGTCGAGGGACCACTGAAATGAGGTTTATATTGGACAAGAGATATTGGACTGCCACTTGAGGACAGAATAGAAAAGTAGAAATTGGTGTTCAAAGATCATGGTAGGGTTAGTGGAAATAATAGTACTAAGAAGAAGTATGAGGTCATTGGTCATTCTGAATAAAATGACATAGAGAAACTTTTATAATAGCAGACCAGGGTGACCAGACATCATCTCATGGATAACAAAAGACAAAGAAGTGTTCCGTGGTTAAATATCATCAGATATTAAGGATATACTAGCCAATTTGATCTCAAATGGACGTGGCAAAGACAACCCTATGATGCCATAATGTGAGGCCCAGATGAGTTGAGCGGGGAGAGAGTCATGATTCTCAGGGAACAAATCCATGTCTGAGTAGATGGCAATGTTGCCTTATATGTCTGAGGACCCCCTGGTCCCTTGGATTTGGGGAAGAGCCTGTGCTTCTCTTCATGCAGCTCTTGCAAGGTTACCTGTAATTCCTTTTGTCTTCTGCTGAACACTCTCACCAGCTCATAAACCTTCGTGTCTCAGCAGGTGGCTCTCTCCATATCCATGCAATGGACTCCTGATCTATTGCTATCAACAGCGTACTTGTAATTGCATAGCATCTTCATGTCCCACTTGATTTATCCACTAGGCAAGGGATTCTATTAATCCATCATAGTTAATACCATATTAACTTCAACTTAAAAAGAAAACAAAAACTTCCAAAATAAGTCAATATTGTACTACATACAATGAATGTTTGTCTTATATAACATAATTTTTCCCCAGTAATCTCAATTTATTGATAATTTTTGATTTATAATTTTAATGAGTCCTATGACATTTTCATACATACATTTCACCACCTGGAGGTGTGGCTCAGTGGTTTCCTATTATGTGATTGGGTCTAGGTTAAATCCCCAGCACAGGAAAAAAATAAAATGAAATAAAGTGAAACAAAATAAAAAAATAAAAAGAAAGAAAGAACATACTTTGACTTATGATTTTAGTCTTTAAAAGATAGTGGAACACATCAGACCATATATATCTCAGTCCAAAAAAGTTATATCATAGTCCATATCTCCCTTTTTATCATCATTGTAAAGAAATAAAAAAAGCGTTTTATAAAAAGCATTCATTTGTCTTTAACCCTGTTAGCCATGCAAAAGTAAATATCATAAATACATATGTACGCATAAAATTATTCATCATAACTCAAATATATGTAACAAAATGTTTAGTTAGGCTGGCATCACTTTGTACAATACTTTTGCATAGTGTCTAATTTCCAATTGATTTCTACATTCATTTTAACCTAGAACATAGAAGTCTTTGCAGATGGTATCTTTGCTCTCTCGTGAATGCAAATGAATGCTTAGAAGGAAAAATGTCATGTTCAAAACTATGAGTAAGTTAAAGTGCTTTCATGATTGCTGCTAAGTAACCCTCTCCAAATATAACTGTGGACACTACTAGTAGCCATGCATGAGAGTATTGTTTCATTTACATTTACGCTAAATTTAGCCATATTGGTGTGTAACATTGGTTCTCATTTATTACACTAGAATTTCTTGTATTAGTGTCTGCCTTGATCAAATTTATGTGTATTATCTTGAAGAACTTTATTTTGTACATTGTTGTATTTCACCAGAGGCCTCTTCCTTTTTTAAGTCATTGTGGGTATTTAGGAAAAGAAACATTTGGTTTCAAGAATTCTAAAATATGTTGTGAAGTTGTTTCTCATTTTAAATATTTTTTGAAATGTCATGATTCAAATGGAACAGAATGTGCATGTTCAGGCTGAGTAAAATCTAACAGTCTTTTTTCATTGTCTTTCTTTTTGACATGCACTATCTACCTACAACTTTGTGGATGTATGTATTAGTGCTAGAATTTATTTGCTTTTACAAATTACACATCACCTCTTGCTATGTTTTGCTCAAAGATGAATATTCTAAGGCAATTTTATGTGGCTAGTGTTTATCTCAGTTTGCAGAGTGTTGCTGTCCACACACTTAGGTGCTAAACTTGATCCCCGGCATTAAAAATAGAACACAGAATTGGCATCCCACTCACGATACCATCTTATTGTAGACCCTATAAATAGCTGCCCAATAGTGCCTGGCATGTCACAGTATCAAAGAATGTTTCAGTTTGTTGTACATTGGGTCCCTCTGAGTTGGGTCTGACTCAAAGGCACCTAACAACAAGAAGATAATTTTATCATTTTTGATAGTTTAAAATTGTTTGCTTTCCCCTATTGTAATTGAAAAATTCATTCATTAGCTAAGATTTTCAATATAAATTTTGTGATAAACAAAGGAGTTTTACATCCATAAATTTTCTCTACTACCATGCTATTAATATATGCATCTATTTTGGTGCCATTCTCATCTTGTACAACATATTGTAGTTATTCCTAAGAGTAGTTACACTTTCATGAAGGTGAAATTCTCTATCATTTGGAATTATTTCCACTAAGTTCCACAAATTCTCATGTTCCCTTAAACCTCTACATTAATTGTGCCTTGGTCACACACACAAAAACCTATTGCTGGAATTTGTTTTTTCTTCACTACTAATTTTATAAATATATGGATTATAAGATAGCTTCATGTAAGCACAGAGTATGGAAAAATCATTAGATTAATTTAATTACCCATCATTATCTATACAATTTTTAAATCATGCAATAATTGTCGATAATCATGAGGTACAGTGTGATATCTCAAAACATTGAAGCTGGACAATGTGGCACATTCCTCTAATTCCTGTGACTCTGGATGTTGACGCAGTAGGATCGTGAGCTGGAAGTCTTGTCTCAAGTTTATTTTTCAAAAGGAGAACATAAAATTGGGCTAGATGAGCAGCGCAATAGTAAAGCACTTGCAAAATAGTGAGAGGCCCTGTGTTCAACACCATGTAATACACACACACACACACATATAGACAGAGAACTTATTTAATATGGACTCCTTTACCCAGGTAAATGCTTGCAGCTGTAGCCCTGTGGCATCTGATCCTGTCACATCTCAGAACCTAAGCAGGGTCAGGCCTGGTTATTAATTGGATGGGAGACCTGGAACATCAGATACTGTAGGTTTGGGGGATGGACCTGGCAGCCCACTCCCAAAAATCAATCCACCATTGAAAACACTATGAACAGCAGAGAAGCACTGATAATACTGTTTTGCCTTTTGTACGCTGGGTCACTAGGAGTCAGATACCGACCCAGTGACATCTATCAACAACAACAAGAACCCAGGGAAATAAATTTTCGAAATTCTTCTCATTACTTTGCTTTTAGAGACTTAGCACTTTTTTCTGGTAATTATTCATGAAATTTCTCACAGTTGATTATCAATTACAGTCACTGCACTCTGCCTATGTATCATATTTTCTTAATCTGTATATTCACTTATTAATACACGGGTTGATTACAGACTTTACCATGCAGATATCTCTAGGTTTGGGAGTGCAATTTCCTTTCCCTGGATAGGCACCCAGATGTGGGAGAGCTAATTCAAACAGGTGATAACTTTTGGGTATTTTCAGTAAAGTCCACAGGGGTCTTCCTAGTGGCTGTACTAATTTGTTGCTGTTTTTAGGTGCCATTTGGTCACATCTGACTCATAGTGACCCTTATGAGTTTTCAGTGGCTG
>VMDO01036272.1:0-15285 GCA_007922755.1 Pedetes capensis
ATATATATATTAGTTGTGCCCTAGATCAACTGTTTGTTGTATAGTGATTTATAGAGCTGTGACCAGAATCAGAACATATCCACAAGTCCTATTTGTTGTTGTTGTTGTTAGGTTCTGTCAAGTCGTAGCAACCCTCATAGTGTTTTCAATGGCTGATTGTTTCAGGATTGCCTCGGTAGTGGATTGCCACATCCTTCTCCCATTTTGGTGGTGCTGGGAATCAAACTCAGGACCTCAGAGGCTGCAGAGTGGTGCTCTACCAACTGAGCTAAATCCCAGCCCCCATATCCTATTTAGCTATAAATATTATTAGCCACATCAACACCACTCTGATATACTGTCACTACATATTTACAAGGAACATTCAACTAATTATCAACTCTTCATTCATTTGGTCCCAATAATTCTGTAGCATCTTATAAAGAGTAAAAATCAGGTAAAGGTAAAAACAAATACTAGTGTCTCATTGGCCTGTCATGGAACTTTCAGGTGAAAGCAAAAGAATAACCTCCACACCCAAAATTTACATTTATTTAACATCATATCCAGAAAGCCAAGGGTTAAACATGATCAGCCTGTAGCCATACCACTGTGTCTGATCTTGGAAGCTAAGCAGAGTCAGGCCTGGTTAGTACTTGGATGGGAGACTGCCTGGGGACACGGGGTGCTATAGGCTTGGGAGAAGGACCCAGCAACCCACTCCCAAAAAACAACCAGCCATTGAAAACCCTATGAATAGCAGAGAAGCACTGACAATAGTGTTTTGCCTGTGGTGTTTAGGGTTGCTATGAGTTGGACACCAACTCTATAGCACCTAACAACAACAACAAACATCAGCATTTGTTTTATTTTTGTAATCTTTTAAAGTCATTTATGCAAAAAATTGACTTAAATAGTAGCCTTTAAAAATCAAACTAAAACCAATAAAATCCTTTTTTATTTACTGGCATTCATGTGTCAAAATCTGAAATTATGAAATCAAGTTAAATAGTTTTAAAAAGAAGTTTTAGAGACCAAGAATTTATGTAGCTTAATAAATCTGTTTTCATGCTTAAGTTTTTCCATCATTAAAAGGAACAATCTTACTCGCCTGAGCAGTTGTTTCAGCAAGAGAACAACTCTTATGATTGAAAATTTAAAACTCTTGCATTATTTCCATATTTTGCTGAGCTTCAAGTATCTCTTGAATGCTTTGTCTGCTTAATATGTCTAATAAGTAGACTATCTTGCAAATTCCTCTTTAGAGCCCAGGCTCTAACCAAGAAAAAAATTAAATTAAAACGCATCAGAAAAAAATATGTATTAAAATAGTATAATTTAAGTAAATATAATGATTTTCATAATTATCAACAAATAAACAGAATAAAAATAAAATAAAAACCTGCACCAACCTAAACACAAGCCTCTTTCAGGAAGAACCCAGGTCTATGTCACCTGTATACTCAAATATTCACCAGCAATTTTCCCTCTTAGCATGTATAAATGCTATTTTTAAATGTATATTGAAACAACCTAAAATTACTTAGCATATTTCCAAATAGTGCAGGCATTAGACTTTTAGCCTAGTTGAAAGATCTATTTAACATTTTGTGTATAAAGTAACTGAAAACAATTTGTAAAAGCATTCAGGCACATACTGATTAAATTTTTTAGATAAATGTAAGACCAAGTAAACACTTCCCTTTACCTTCTACATAAATATTAAGAATTTATGTGGCTCTTTTGGTATCCCACTCTCCTTTCCTAGAGCTATAAAATGTCCTTGAAAAACTACTTTAAATAGACACAGATAGAATTTATGCAATATTTTAATTTAAGCATTCAATTCAGCAAAGGTTTATAAAGTAACCCTTATATGCCAAGGTACATAGGAGGCATAGGGGTTACAATCACGAGCAAGATAAGCACAGTCCCTGCCTTTATGGAGATGACTAGTTTAATATCCGAGGCAGGTAAGAAAACACAAGTGAATGCATGTATACGTACATAAATACATAATTCAAAAATTGATATTTGTTATAGGAAACAAGAGAAAACTGAGATGGAGAATAAGATCAGAAAACTAATTGAAATGGGATGATAAGAAAAGGGCTCCCCAAGGAAGTGACATTTAGGCCACTTAAAGGATGAAAAAAGCAGCTGGGCGTGGTGGCGCACGTCTGTAATCCCAGCGGTTTGGGAGGCGGAGACAGGAGGATCGCAAGTTGGAGACTAGAGGAAGTCTATGTAATTTAGTGAGACCCTGTCTCAGGAAGTAAGGAAAAAAAAAATAAAAGGGCTGGGGGTGCAGCTCAGTGGTCCAGCACTTGCAAAGCATGCAGGCGTGAGGCCCCGGGATCAACCCCCAGTACCACAAAAAAAAAAAAAAAAAAAAAAAAAAAAAAGGATGAAAAAAGCCAGCCATGAATAGATTGGGAAGGGGCGTGTTCTGAGGTGGGGAAGATCTTGAGTCTTGAGGAAGCTGAGGAGAGAGGTGCCTGGAGAAGACAGAGTTAAGGAGATGATGAGGGCTTGCATTCCATTCCAGCTGTGAGGGCCCCAGCTGAGGTTTGGAAGATGGAGGTGTTATGGTGTGATTTCCCTTTAGAAGAGCACTTAGGCCCCCCCATGGGTTCTTTCCAGTGTTTTGCTCACTCAAGCAAAGCTACATCTTGTTCATGGCTCCTGGTGTGTTTATGCTACAGTGTCTCTAAGGACGTGCCTAGGAGAGGAGTTTGTTCATGACAGATTATGGACATGATTCACTATCCCCTTTAATGTCAAATTGTGTTTCCAAGTTCTATGTCATTTACACTACTACCAGCAGTTATTCTGCACCTCAACATTTGAATTGTCTGCCTTTTTAATTTTTCCCAATTTTGAAGATATGAATCAGTATCTCAATGAGACTTGAATGTGGATTTCCCTTAATGATAATAGAGAGAGCCCCATTTTAACATGTTTATCAGTCATTTTTGTTTCTTCTTCCTCCTTCTTTTAGAAAGGAAGGGTCATTATCTTTGTCTTCTTTTGGACACTTTTTTAAATACTGCAGACAGTAATTTTTTTTTGTTGTTAGTCATTTGTTTGTAAATATTTTTGCTAGCATATGAATTTGTCTTTTCCCACTATGTCTACAGCCTTATTTTTAGTTTATTAATCATTTTCTTTACAGTTTGTATTTTCTGTGACTCCTTTAAGAAACCCTTCTCTACCCTGATGTCTTAGATTGTTCTTATGTATTTTCTTCTAAAAATATGTTTTCCTTTCAAACGAGGGTCCTTTTTGTATTTGGAATTCATCTTTGCTTCTAATGTAAATTAGGACATCATTTTAATTTTTATATAGATAATGAATTGCCCCACTTTCCTTATTACATAGTCTTTCTTTTTCCTACATAATCTGCAATGTCAGTACTGTCACACATCATATTCTTAATTTTTATCACTTTATAATAAAAAAAACCCACAAGACTCCTTACCTGGTTAGAAGTGTTTGGTTATTCCTGTTTGCTCTTCCATTTAAATTTTAGGATAAGTTTATCAAATAAAAACCTTATTTTTATATTGAAATTACATTGAACTAGTTGCTCAATTTAAGGAAACTTGACATCTTTATAGTATAAGTATATCCTAGTTATAACCATGCCATTATATCTCTCCATTTATTTAAGTATTTGTCAATGTCCTTTGATAAAGTTTTAGAATATTCTACACCTTTTTTTTTGAGACAGGGTCTCACTATGAAGCCCAGGTTGGTCTCAAACTCACTATGTAGATCAAGAGGGCCTTGAACATGTGATAATCCTCCCGCCTCAGCCTCCTGAGTGCTGGGATTACAGGTGTGTGCCACCATGCTGGGTATTCTACAAAAAAATCTTACACATCATTCATTAGATTTATTCCTAGGGCCTTACACCTGTGTTGTTATTGTAAATATATTTTAATTGCATTCTATTTTGTTGATGTTATGTAGAAATATAATTAGATGACTAAATTGATCTTACATTCCCCATCCTTGCTAAATCTTTTTATTAAGTTTAAAAATCTGTAGGCTCCAACACATTTCCTTTGTAGACTATAATATCACTTGAAAAAATAAAAAGTTTGTTTTTACCCTTCTGATCTTCATTCCTTTTAACTCTTCTTTGCTTTACTACATAAATAAGAAACAATTAGAACATTGAGTATAGGTAGTAATTCTAGTTCTTATTTTGTTTCTGATTTTAAAAAGAATCTTCTTGACATTTCAGGACCTACCAGCCTTTTTCAGAGTAAAAAATTTCCCTTCTAATTGAGGGTTTCTAAGGGATTATTGAAGTTACTGAGTACTTTCCTAGCCTCCATTGAAATGGTCCATTATTTGAAAATCTTTGATATTCATAATATGCACAGTATCCCAAAATTCAAAATCACAAGAACCGTCATCTGCTAAAACATGCAGTACATTAGGCAGCCTTCTAAATACATGAATTGCTGTAGCTTTATACATAGCTGACGGGAAAAGGCTTTGGTGCATTAATGGCTACATAAATTAGTCATTCAGCAAATTGAAAATTAGGACTTTCTACTAGAATAAGTAATTTTTGGAGATTTATTATGCAAATCATCCATTAGGCAAATGTAAAAGTTTCTCAGTGGAACTAATATGTAGGATGGAGCCCTGGGGACTGTGGGGGCTCACACCAGGCCCACAAGGACAACCAAAGAGGGCAAAGATGAGGCAGAACTAAGTTGGAACCTGGGAGAGAGAGACAAGGCCAGGCCTATTGATTCCTTTTGAGCTGTGGTCTGGTTACACTCAGGGCTGCAGTCAGCAGTGACCACAGAGTCCAAGGCACTCCTGCAGTCATGCTCAATTTGCCTCCATTTAATGGCTTCAGTGCAGCTGCTTCTACTCCTGGAGCTGCCACCAGCAGAAGAGAGAAGAAGAGGAAATATTTGCCCATCTCCCCTACAGTTCTTCCCTTCCCAGAGCTTTGCTTTTTCTTTCCCACACCCACTCCTCCTGCTACTAGGCAAAGGACAGCAGCATTTTTTATACCCGAAGAACAAGAACATAGTAGGCCTACTATCATGACCCATGTTCCACTTCTGTCCACTGGAATTATAGAGATAAGAATGGAGTTTAGGCTGGAGGGGGGTTGAGTTTTGACAAATGGGAAAGCTCCCGCTTCCTTCTGCAGGAGCAGGGATGAGTTGGAAGCAGCCAAAGAAAGCAAGACCATGTGAAGGGGACATATGGTGGCATTAGTTTCCTGAGTGTGGGGCAAGTGTGTCTGTGCATGAGTCAGCTCAGGGTAGCAGGACCTGGGAACATCATAGAGCCAGAGAGGGGAGTGAGAGGAAGGCTAATTCAGAAGGCAGAGAGGATGACGCTAACCGGGATGTAGTGAAGTGTGGTTGGGGAGGTTAGAAGGAGGTTAAGT
The DNA here is from genome assembly GCA_007922755.1 of Pedetes capensis. Classification (NCBI taxonomy): domain Eukaryota; kingdom Metazoa; phylum Chordata; class Mammalia; order Rodentia; family Pedetidae; genus Pedetes; species Pedetes capensis. Next base: position 5,408 of record VMDO01036272.1, read on the forward strand.
GCAGAGGACTGGCCCTTTTCATTACCAGAGTTAGACCTCTCCCAGCAGGAAAGCATAGAACTGGTATAGAACTTCTCACCAGCTGTTGTTACCAGGAGAGAAAAGACCCACAGCCTCTTCCCCAACTTCACCAGACACTTCCCCAGTCTACTTAGAGAGCTTCTCAATGCACTTGCTCTGTTGGAAGGCCAGCCTGCCCTCCTTTGACTGCCACAAAGATTACTATTCATCTTTCAAGACACACCTTCTGAAAGGTCTAATACAACCTCTGAGGGGCCTCTCTGTGGCCCCCACTCTTGCTCCTCCAAATTAACAGTCTTTTCATATTTGTGGCACCATGTCCTATGTTAGCCGCTTATCAGAATGCATTGCCTTTGGGGTATGATTTTTACAGAGCCAATGCAAATTAATCCTCTCCCCTCACTTACCTTCCAAGGCTCTAGGAAGATTCCTAGCAAGGTGCTCAGGTAGTCATAACTTTGTGTAAAATTTACAGACAATAGTTAACTGCAGTTATGATTCTATGGGTCTCCACTCCAACTTTCCCTCTGTCACACTTGCCTTTCAGTCAGGTTGTTTGTTGTTGTTAGGTGCCGTCGAGTCGGTATCCAACTCATAGCGACCCTCAGTACAACAGGGGAAACACTATTGTCAGTGCTTCTCTGCTGTGCATAGGGTTTTCAATGGCAGATTGATTTTTTGGGAGGGGGTTGCCAGGTCCTTCTCCCAAGCCTGCAGCTTCTGGTGTTCCCAGGCGGTCTCCCATCCAGGTACTAACCAGGCCCGACCCTGCTTAGCTTCCGAGATCTGACGGGATTGGATGCCACAGGGCTACGGCTGCAGGCATTTCAGTCAGGTAGCCAAGGGCATTTTTGGCATTCTGATCTAGGGAACGTTGTTTAGAGATCATTTTAGTTGGGAATTAGTAGGTGCTTTGCCTTCATTTCCAGGTGCACATTAGTTACTGCTGGCCATCTGGGTTAGGAATGACTTCCAGGAATATTCCTACCACCCTGCTTAGTGACACAGAGGTATAGGGTCAGAGATAACATCATAGTATAAACATACCCTACAGGTTCTTTGCATTAGAAGTATGTGGGTAGTGGAAGAGAAACAAGATTTGAAATGCATGCAGCCCGAAGCTAGGCTCTGGAAAACTCTTCTAATCTTTGTTGCTGTTAGGTGCCATCCAGTCAGGTCCAACTCCTAACAATCCTATGTACAACAGAAGGAAACACTCCTCAACACTCCAAGCCTAGTGCTATGTCATTGCTTCTCTGCTACTCATAGAATTTTCAATGGCTGATAGTTTCAGGATTGTTTCAGGATCTTTGATGTGTAAATTCTAAGTGGTGTCCTTTGTTCTCATTATTTCCTAGTCAAAACAAGTTCTTTCCTGCTGGGACTATACACTAAATGATACAGCTGTTATAACTAACTAATTTGACTTTTTTTTTTTTCTCTTTTGCTGGTAATTGCACACAATAGGACTTTCAGAATTCCTGTGTCTGGGGGCGGGGCATAAACCCAAAATAATATAGTCTGTGTCACGTAGATTAGCATAACATTATCAAGAATGGGTTTGAACTTGAAAAAGCTAACCTATCAATAAAAAAGTAAGTTTTCTCAGAGAAAAGACTAAATTGTCATCTGTTCTCTAGATTGAAAAATATTAAAAATTGTTGCCATATGAAGCGATCAATGAATATCACTAAAGATTTTAAGAAAATATCATACACTATTTCAGGTAATTAATTTGTGAGAATGTTGAATTACTTTTCTGGATTTGGAGATGTTTGCGGAATTTATCACCTTTTTCAAATTAATAATTTGATTTCTTTCTAAATGAAACATTCACTTTCATACTTAATTTTTAATTTATAACTTTCTATAATTTTAATTTATAAATTTTCTTAATTTTTAAAGAAGACTTTTAAATTATATAAACTTCAGGCCCACAAGGCCTGCATCTGCCCCTGATTCTCCCTGCTTCCTTGTTTCTCTTTGCCAACTGATCTGAGCTGATTGTACAGGTAGAGCTTGACACAGGCTCTGTGCTTTGCAGTGCTGAGTAAAGGAATAGACACAGTTCTGCCAGTTAGGGGGACAAACTCCCAAGAGGTATGTTTGCTGGCTTGGAAGTAACTTCCTGTTATTAGTCTTTCACTTTTGGCAACTTGAAAATATGTATAGGAAAACTGATTTTACAAAATGGTTTGAACATTTTTCATTACATTACATTTTTCAGATTATCTAGAATTGTTTTTCAAGAGAAAAGCACAATTTAGTAATGTACACTCTAGTTTTTACTCATTTTCAAATGAAATTTTAAAACCACGTAGAAATCTATTTTGGATGGATTCAACTTAAAGTCCCCCCTTTCATTAAAGGCTTTTTTTTTAACAGATAAAAAAAATCAATCACGTGGACTTACAAGCCTTCATCTTTATTAATTTCTTATTTATTTAGCCTTCATGTTTAACAAAATCAAAACTAGGCAAATATGGAGGAGTTGCCACCTATGTACTTTTGTGGGAGCCCTAGCATGGAGCAACACCAGGGCAAATAGGGAGCCCTGGAGGCAGGGCGTAAGTGATGAATGAGTGCTCACACATAACCCAGCAGTAAAAATAGCCATGTCTTCTATTTTCACAGTGGCTTATTCACAGGAAACATGACTTTACGGTGGCTTGGTGGTTTTCACTACAGTAGAAGGAATACAGTTATCCCCCATCTGCTTAGATAAGGAATGCACCTAACAGAAAACCAAAGAGTTTTCTACTGTTGCTGTATGACAAGATTAAGCCAACAAAACCTGGACTCAAAACTTACTCAACTTTGTTGACCAATTTTTTTCAGTTGGCTTGTCTTTAGATTATTTGGCTTTCTCCAAAATCAAATCCATCTTCAAAGGCCATTTCATTCCGTTTTTTTGTCTTACCTAGAGTGATTTTTAGAGTGGTAAAGGGGACATTGGCTTCAGAAGTAGATCCAGGACTGTTTGAAGAAACAAAGTTAAGGAGATATACCTGGGATTCCCAATCCTGTATTGATTCATCATTTGATTCTGTAGGTTTCCAGCAAAGTGTACAGATACCCCTCAACTCATGATGAGGTCATTTCCCAATAAATCCAATGTAAGTTGCAAATATCCTATGCTGAAGGTGCATTTAGTACCCCTAACCTACTGAGCATCATAGCTCAGCAGCTCAGTATACCACATCATGTTGGTTGTTTCCCCTCATGATCACATGGCAGAATGGAGCTATGGCTCTCTGCCACTGCCCAGCAGCAAAAGAGTATTGTGCCACATACTAAAGCCCAAGGGGAAAAAAATCAAAATTTGAAATATGCTTCTACTGAACGCATATGGCTTTCACACCATTGTAAAGTAGAAAAATCATTAAATCGAAACATTGCGTGTCAGGGACCATCTGAATCTATAAAAGACAATGGTAATTGCTCTAAGTACTTTAGACAAGTGGTGGAAAAGGATGTATGATGAGTAAATTCATTGAACAATTACAGAATGCTTCCTATAATCACTGTGCAGGGATGCTGTGTATAAGGACGACTGCCAGGTGTACAGCTAGTGCCTCACTTTCTTTAATATAAATTACGTGGCTCACACTAAATGCCAGCTGTGGTTACTGTAAGGCACTGGGGGACAGGGAATCCACAGGCAAATAACTGTATATTCATTTACCACCTAAAGCTCCTAGGGACTAGCAATGCATCCTACCTCTCTGTCCTAGCACACAGAGGAAATTTTCTGATAAGAGGCTCTTGTTGAGTAACTGGCTGAAGACCCAACTCCTGCTTACAGAGGGGCTCCAATCTCTGATGCTGACACAGACACCAACTAGAAGGCAGACAATGTTTGTACAGTTTGAAAATTAAATTATAGGCCTAACTCTCCAAAATATAATCTTTCACAGCATATTGCCTGATCATCCCCATGTTGCAATACTTTGATCTAGAAATAGCTACACATGTCAAAGCTTAGTCCAACAAAATAAACCTAGCTGCAAGTAAAAACAAAAACAAAAACAGAAACAAAAAATAAAAACTGACCAGCTGCCAGGATGATCCTGGAAGGAAGGAAACCTTCTGCTTTATTTCTTCCAGTAGCCCACAGGGACCAAACAATATGCCATAAACAGGGCTCACTCCAAACATAGGCCTGTGTAGGGAGGAAAGAAATGTGGACCCAGGAACAGGGCAGCAGTAAGAGCGTGTTCATTTCTCTCACAGACCTGTCCTCTGGTATCTAAGAAGGATGCTTTTGACCCTGGCCAGCTTACCTGCCCTTCCTCCCCAGGTGGGCTGCACTTTTTTCTTTGCCTATGCCATTCAGACAGTAAATTCTTAACTGGTCCCTCTGCCTTCAGAAAGCCTCCTCTAACATCCTGCTCCCTTTCTCTGTGCTCACAGTTAGGCCTTTTTTTTTTCCTTCCATTCCAGCATTTATCACACATTAAGCTCTGCTTGCAGTCTCCATCTGCCTTTCTCACAGTGCTACCTTTTGATTCTAACCAACCACTCTGCACTTCTGGCTGGCCCTCGCAGGGATCGCTGCAGGCCCCATCAAGGAAGGCTGGTGCTCCGTGCAACTCGAGCCAATCATTTGCCCTGGTGCAACTCAAGCCAATCATTTGCCCTGTTCAGGGAGAACAGCTTCTGGCAAAGTCAAAGGATGCCTCAGACTTTTTGCCTCATAATCCAGGCCCTGCTCTACAGGGATTTATGACTAGATCTAAATTGGTATTTGACCCACTGTGGTTTCAAATGATTTATCATTGCCATGGGGGGAGGAGGGAAAAATCACAATCCAAAAAGGCCATCAGGACCAATATAGGATAAAATTTCTATTTCCATAAATTTAAATGTATATTTTTGGGCTGGAGTTTATCTCAGTCGGTAGCGTGCCACTCTGCACTCTCTGAGGCACTGGGTTTGATCCCCAGCACCACAAAAATGAGATAAGGACCTGACAGCCCACTCCTGAAACAATCTCAAAACAATCAGCCATCAAAAACACTATGAATAGCAGAGAATCACTGATATTAGTGACAGGCATGGCACAGTATTCTGTTGCATATAGGTCTCTATGAGTCTGACCCAACTCCACAGCACTGACAACAACAAATGTATATTTAATTCTAAGTTAATTTCATGTTGAATTAAGGTTTAAAAATGAGTCTACTATAAAATTGAGCTAAATTAAATGTGAAAGAAACATTTTGGTTTTTTTTTTCTTTGCAGTACTGCGGGTTGAACCCAGGGCCTCGCGCTTGCATACTTTGCAAGTGCTGTACCACTGAGCTGCACCCCCAGCCCATTTTTTTAGTTTCTTGAGATAGGGTTTCACTAAATTACACAGACTGCCTCTGGTCTCGAACCTGAAATCCTCCTGCCTCTGCCTCCCAAGTTGCTGGGATTACAGGCATGGGCCACTGTACCCAGCTGAGACTTTTTTTAATTAAACATCAATTTTTAAATTAATAAATAATCACATGTGCCATATACTTTTATATCTTCATGTCTCTGCTCTTATGTTCTCTTCCTAGAATAAAATATCCCTCAAACAGTATTTAATCAACAAATCTTTACTGTATAATAAGGGATTAGACATCCAACAGTAATCAAACAAGTGTGGTCCAGGTTCTTATAGGCAGAAGAGGAGGGCACTAAAGAAGGATTCTGAGTGTCTTGTACCTTGAAAATACAGAGCACAAGGCAGAGGGAGCAGGGAAGGCAACCCAGTCCCGAAAGTCATAAAGCAGTCCCTGAGGAAATGAAATGGAAGAGGTCTGAACATCAGGCAAAGGAATGCTGGGATGGTGGCACATACCTGTAATCCAGCACAGGAGGCTGAGGCAGGAGGAAAGAAAGCTCAATGGGCTAAATAGTGAGCTCTTTATCAGCATGGGCTACATAGCTGTCTCAAAATAGCAAAACAAGCAAACAAACCACAAAAAGTGGTTGTAAGCTCAGTGGTAGAGCATTTGCCTAGCATGTGCAAAGCCCTAGGTTCGATCTCAAGCATGACAAGAAAAAAACCTAAGAAGTTCTTGAACATTAGGCAAAGGAGATGATTAGAACAGAGGAAGAGGAAGATCCCTACCTTAAAGGAATAGCATTTGCCCCTAGAAGCAAAAATGCTCTTCAAGTTGCTAATATATATATGTGTGCATATATATATATATATATATATATATATATATATATATATATATATATATTGCTGGGTCTCCAGGACAAAGAGAAAAGGAGGGTTGGAGGAAATAAGGCAGAGCCCAGATATGCTTTCCTGAAAAAGGAAATGGAAATCCCAAAGCTTAATTTTATCCTGGGTTATAAACAAAACACCCTACTGGAATAATAGCACTCTATTTGTTTTCCTTCCAGAACTTATATGCGGTTAATATAGAAACCAAGTTAGCAATTAATTACTCTCTCTACATGTCATCTTTCAGGAACAAAAGACATCCACTTCATCACCATCACCACCCAAGCTCTGCCCACTGATCCTTGCACGATTCTGTGCTGCCCAACATGCAAAGGCAAATCGAAATTCCAATCAGTCACTGACATGAGCACAAACATGAACTCACCAAGGAAGCACGTTTTAAATGGAGTAAGAATGGATGGCAAGGGTGTGGGAGGTAGGGAAACAGTACAGCGCTGGTCTAGCATGCAGGAGGCCCTTGGTTCAATCGCTAGAACCACATAACAACAAGAAAGGAAAAGGGGTGGGGGGACACAGGCAGGTTGAATTGTCAATTGTTTCACAGCAGAGTCTGTCATAACCTAGCCTCCTAAACAATTGTTATCTCACATAATATCTGTGGATTCTGAAACTAGGAGCAAAGTAGTTCTGGCTCAGGTACTCTAGTTGAAGTTGCCATCAGCAGTCAGACAAGGCTGTGGTCCTCCAAAGGTTTGGCTGGCTGGAGGATGTGTTTCCAACGTGACTCATTCACACACCCAGTGAGTTTGTGTGGCTGTCTTCAGAAGACCTCATTTTCTCTCCATATGGACAGAGAGCTGTTTAATGTCCTTACAACACAATAGCTGGTTTCCGCCAGAGTGAGTGATTCACAAGACAGCAATAGGAAAACCATAGTGAATTACTACTATAGACATATGTAGTTGGAAACCATGATCCACACAATCCTGTGTCAAATTCTGAAGTTTTTTTCTCAAAAAGGTAGATAAAGCTAAAAAGAAAGTTATTTACTTTTATATATTTGAATACATGTAGGAATCATAAGGACTTTGAAAGCCAAACTTGAAGATTCAAACAGCTGCCAAGCTATTTCATTCCTCCTATATAGTTGAAGTCCATATTATGGTGACCTTAAAGAAAGATGGAAATAAATGGGAGAAATACAAAATAGAAAACCAAACAACAATTTAAAAAAAATACTCCACCAATATTGAGATAAGTGTGTCTCCCAAGAGTACAACTCTTCTGAAAAACAAAAAACAAAAATGGATTATCTCTAGGGAAAGAAAAGACAAGTTCAGATAGTCAGGTCTATCTCGTGTCAAAATGATACATTTTTCCAACATTGCTACTGGTTTACAAGGTTAAATGATGTTTGAACACAGGAATTTGAGCATTTGTGCTCTGGCTTGGTTTTAAATGTCTTGGACCTTAGTTTCTTCCCTGGAAAAATAAGAATAAAGACTAGAAAAAGAGTGTTCTTATGTGTACTCAAAATAGTATTTATCCAAACTCGTATGCTAAGAGTGTCAGTGGAAAGAACCCAGACTTTGTCATGGCAGATTCCAATTTCCTGGAGCAAATCACTAACTCTGTTCTTCCTCGTCTTGCAAATAGAGACGCCCATTGCAAAAAGGATTTTTCCAGACAAAGCAGAAATAAAAAGGAAAAGGGGAAAAAAGTCAAATGCAGAGGTATTTTCTTCTACGGGGAAAAAAAAGTAAAGGGTTCTTTTTAGGAATTATTTTATTCTCACAGTATTTTATTTTTAATTCATTTAGCTTAAAAATATATTTATTTAGTTGCTGTCTGAAGCTAATGAAGGAGAAACTTCAGAGTCTATGACTTCAATGTGTCCCTTCTAATTTGATACTCCTTTGTACCTAATTTTGTTGATTTTTTTTTTTAATTTTTCAGTTTGGGGGTGCAAAAGGGTTTGAACTCGGCCTCACACAAGCTAAGCAAGTACTCTACCACTGAGCTACACCCTCAGCCCATTTTCTATATTTTTTATTTTGAGACAGGGTCTTGCTAAGTTGCACAGGCTGCTTCTGGCCTCAAACTCACAATTTCCTGCCTCAGCCTCCCATGCCACTAAGATTGCAGGCTTGAGCCATAGTGCCTGGCTTGTATTTTTCACTTCAAGAAAGTCTCTCAAACTGTATGAGATTCAGGTCCTGCAAAACTAGTTGTTCAGGTTGCTGTTGTTAACTTAAAGGTGCATTTTCCCAGCAAGACCAATGTTCTAAATATTATAAGCAGCATTTCACTGTAGTAAATGGAATATTACTCACTAACAGGTCATTTAACAAATGTATATAAGGAGCTATTATGCTATGAAAGGTTATTTCCAAAATAATTGCTTCCTGGAGAAAATGGAAATGACATTTTTTCCCTATCCAGACATACTTTTTTTTCTTGGAACAGTCATATTATTACTGTATAAGGTGACAAGATTATTTACATATATATAAAATTCAGTATGATAGATTATATAATGTATTTTAACAGAGAATTATATTTATAGCAAATCAAAGATAAAAGTGGTAGTATCTTTCTACTCTTTGTTAAAAGAGAACACAAAACTATTGAATCTTTTATTTGTCTACCTTATTGTATCCCACATTTGGGTAGTCTTGAAAAACTAGAGCTTTCAGAAATTTAAAAACTGCCAAGTAGTACAGAGCAGCAGTTAAGAGCACTAACTCCTCCACCAGGCTGCCTGAGTTCTAGTCTCATCTAAGATACTTGTTAGGAGGTGCTGTCCAGTCGGATCTGACTCATAGTGCCCCTATGTACAACAGAACAAAACACTCCCCAGTTCTGTGCCAGACACACAGTCTTATTTATGTTTAAGTCCATTGTTGCAGATACTGTGTCAATCCATGTAGTTGAGGGTCTTCCTTTTTTTCATTGACCTGCCAGTTTCCGAAACATGATGTCCTTCTCCAGAGATTGGTCCCTCCTGACTACAAGTCCAAAATACATAAGATGCAGTTTAGCCATCCTTTCTTCCAAGGAGCACTCTGCACTTCTTCTAGGACAGATCTGTTGGTTCTTTGCCAGTCCATGGTATATTCAATATTCATCTCTGGCACCATAATTCAAAAGATAATTCAAAAGATACTTTGCTATCTATATTTCAGTTTGATTTGTTGTTAAAGAGAGCCAGAAAGCTCATACTTCACAGGGCTGTTGTAAGGACTAAGGGATTACTGTACCCAAGAACAGTTTAGAAAGTACCTAGCCTATATCAGCACCATATAAATGTCACTTAAAACACCTCTAGCTAATTCTAACTTCAGCTATTATTCCAAGAATTGCTTTATCAACCTGGATATTTGTTGGGGTTTTTGGCTCTAGCCCGGCTAAAGTTAAGGCCAAACCCTCAACATAAACACATGGCCGGTGTCGGGAAAGAAGGTCCTCGGGAGACCTTCAGATGGTTGGAGAAGAACAGGGAAGGTTTATTGGGGTGCTCCCCTTATGGAGAGCAAGGAGCAAGCAGCCCCTATAGAGCAAGGCTCTACCCCTTTAAGTGCTGGCTCTAGGCCTGCAGCATAGAATGCTGCAGGCTAAGTGCTGGTACAGCTCAGCCTTAAAGGCACAGCCACAGCCGCTGGTGTTCAGTTGAGGTCCGATGGTC
>VMDO01036273.1:0-15300 GCA_007922755.1 Pedetes capensis
ATCTGTCCTAGAAGAGGTACAACCAGAGTGCTCCTTGGAAGCAAAAATGGCCAAACTGCGTCTTACATATTTCGGACATGTAGTCAGGAGAGAACAATCCCTGGAGAAGGACATCATGTTTGGAAGAGTGGCAGGTCAACGGAAAAGAGGAAAACCCTCCACCAGATGGATTGACACAGTGTTTGCAACAATGGGCTTAAACATAAATAAGATTGTTTGCCTGGCACAGAATCAGCAAGTGTTTCGATCTGCTGTACATAGGGTCGCTATGAGTCGGACTCGACTCGACGGCACCTAACAACAACAACAACATAAAGATCCCTCCTGGTGACTTCTGGAGGATGAGCTAATGAAGGGAGAACAAGGGGAAGCACCTGCAGTGGTCTAAGTGAGATGAAGATTCTGACTAAGACAGTAGTAATGGGGACAACACAGGAGGATCCATATTAAGTAGATAGTGAATGTCTATGGATGTAAGGAGCAGAACACTGTTAATAAGTTAGCTTGACATCTTCTTTTCTGTACAGACACCATAACTTAGGTGATCTCATCCATTTCTATGGATTTAAATGCCCTTACTTGCTCATGGCTCCTGAGGTTATATCTCTGATCTTAACCTTATTGCTGATCTTCCTACTCTCATATTCAAGTACTTCCTGAACATCTCTATGGAAATCTCAAACTTCCATGTCCAAAACCATATTCTTGTTTCCTACTTCTCCCCTCATCTTCTACATCCCAGTAATGGTGTTTCTGGTTGTCCAGGAAAAAAAACCTTAGGACCCTCCTTGTTTCTAAGCTGTCTATCACATTTCCATCAAATTCTGTCAGCTCAGTCTTCAAAATTTTTCTGAATCTGAACATCTCCCAGTACTTGTTTCTAGGGGCATAGGCCCAACTATAGTTGTCTCTTAGCTCATCCTGACATCTCACTGTTACCAGTGTTACAGATAAGAGATGTGGACTCAGAGGGTGATGCATTCATTATTCCTCATCAATTCTTGGCAAAAGCAAGTGGAGCACGTCCCTCTTTTCTTCATCTGTACTTTCTCTCTAGATGCAAGGCATTAAATATAAGCTCTACACAACTTTGATGTGGGCACTGCAAAACTGGCTCCTTTTCTTTAGCTATCCCTTCGCCTGGCTCTTTGCCCTATTGCTTTGCATTGCTCTCCCACTCTCTCTCTAGGCTTGGCCAGGTGACTTGCTTTAGACAATAGGATGTCAGCAAATTATAATACAAGCAGTAGCTGGAAAAATGCTTTGGCAGTTAGACTTGGTCTTCCTCGCTTGCACCTCTGCCATTACCATGAAAACATCCTTGGACTAGTTTACTGGAGGATGGGACATATGTGTTTCCATCTCTTAATGGGACTATCATTCACCTAGTAGCTTAGTCTAAAAAGGTAGAAGTCATTTTTTGTTCATTTATTTTTTTGTATCTTTCATCCAGTTAATCAGATCATTATATCTTTTATGTTAAAATATCTCTAAATGGGTCTACTTTTCTCCATTCTCACCTCGAACCACTTTTGTTCACACCCCCTGAACACTCTTCTGTATAATTAGTTACCTTCTCTCTGCTTTCATGATTAATTCTTTATATTTGACTTTTAAAATGGCAATCACAACAATTAAAAATATGAAACCAAGAAGCACAGACAAAAGAAAAAAAAGATGCATTGACGATCTTAAAATTAAAGCTGTTGTTTGTCAAAGGACATTATCAACAGGATGAAAAGCAAGCCATGGAATCTGAGAAGATATTTGCAAACCAAGTACCTGATAAGAGGTTAATATCCAGAATACATAAAAGATTCATAGAATTCAACAGCAATAAAAACAAACAAAAACAGGCAAAAGACTTCCATAGCCATTTCTGTAAAGGAGATATATGAATGGTTAATTAGCACATGAAAAGATGCCCTGCACCACTAATCAATAGGGCAATATGAAATATCATCTCACACCTATGAGGATGGCTACTATAAAAAACAAACAACCAAATAAACAGAAAATAAGAAGTGATGTTGAGGATGTTGAAAAATTGGAACGTTTTTGCACTACTGGTGAATGTGTAAAATGGTTCAGCTACTATGAAAAACAGAAAGGCAGTCCCTGAAAAAAAATGGAATTACCATATAAGCAATCACGTGTGTGTGTGTGTGTGTGTGTGTGTGTGTGTGTGTGTGTGTGTATTTTTTAAGAGTTGAAAGCATGGACATGAACAAGTATTTTTCACTTATATTTATGGCAGTATTATTCATAACAGTCATGATGAAAGCAGCCCAAATGTTCATAGACTGATGAATGGATAAATTTAAGTGCTGTGAAATATGTCTCAACTCATAGTAACTATGTACAACAGAACAAAACACTCCTTGACCCTGTGCCAGGCACATGATCTTTTTATGTTTAAGCCCACTGTGTCACCATCTAGTAGAGGGTCTTCTTCTTTTTTTTTTTTTTTTTTTTGCCTACTCACCACTCTCCTAAACATGATTTCCTTCTTCAGGGGTTGGTCCCTCCTGACAACATGTCCAAAATACGTAAGACACAGTCTAGCCATCCATGCTTCCAAGGAGCTCTCTGGTGGCACTTCTAGGACAGATCTGTTCTTTTGGCATTCAATATTTGTCTCCAGCTCTATAATTGAAATGCATCAATTCTCCTCCTGTCTCCTTTGTTCACTGTCCAGCTTTCACAAGCATATGATGCAGCTGAAAATACCATGATGTGAATCGGGAGCACCTTCATCTTCAATGTGACATCTTTTTAACACTTATAAAGAGGTCTTTTGCAACAGCTTTTCCCAACGTAGTGCATCTTTTGATTTCTTCACTGCTGCTTCTGTGGGTGTTGATTGTTGAACCAAGTAAAACTAAATCTTGGACATCCTCAATTTTTCCTCCATTTATCATGACATTGCTTAGTGGCACACTTGCAAGGATTTTTGTTTTCTCGGAGTTGAGGCCAATTTGTACTGAAAGCTGTGTCCTTTGATCTTCATCAGCAAGTGTTTCAAATCATCTTTACTTTTGGCAAGTAAAGTTCTGTCATCTGAATATCACAAGTTAATGAGTTAAAATGTGGTATATACATATTACACACACACACATATACACACACTTAATGTAACATTCAGGTCTAAAAAGGGAGGAAATTTTGACTGCTATAACATGGATACTGTGGATAGCAGAAAAGCATTGACAGTAGTGCTGGGCATGGCACAGTGCTGGGGAGTGTTTCATTCTATTGTACATAGGGTCACTGTGAGTCAGACCTGACTTGATGGGACCTAAAAACAACATAACATGGATGAACCTTAAAGACATTATATTAAGTGAAATCAGACAGTCACAAAAGGTCAAATACAGCATCATTTCTCTTAGTTGAGGTACCTGTTGTTGTTAGGTACCATTGAGTTGGGTCCAATGCATAGCAATCCTAAGTACAACAGAATGAAACACTCTCCAATTCTGTGCCAGGCACACAACCATTGTTAAAGCCGCTGTTTCAATTCATCTAGTTGAGGATCTTCCTTTTTTTTGTTGACCTGCCACTCTCCCAAACACGATGTTCTTCTCCAAGGATTGGTCCTTTCTGGCTACATGTCCAAAATACATAAGATGCAGTCTAGCTATCCTTGCTTCCAAGGAGCACTCTGGTTGCACTTCTTCTAGGACAGATCTGTTCTTTCTTTTGGCAGTCCATGCTGTATTAAATATTTGTCTCTAGTACTGTAATTCATAAGCACCAATTCTTTTCCTGTATCCCTTATTCAATGTCCGGCTTTCAAAAGCATACGATATGACTGAAGATATCATGACAGGAGTCAGGTGCACCTTTCTCTACAATATGACATCTTTACTTTTCAACACTTTAAAGAGGTCTTTTGCAACAATTTTTCTCAGTGCACTGCATTTCTTGACTGCTGCTTCCATGGGTGTTGATTGTAGACCCAATCACACCAAAGCAAAATCTTGGCTAATCTCAGTCTTTCCTCAATTTATCATGGGGATGTCTACTGACCCAATTGTAAGGGTTTTTTGTTTTGTTGATGTTGAGATGCAATCCATACTGAAGGCTGTGTTCTTTGATCTTCATTAGCAAATGTCTCTAATCTTCACTTTCAGCAAGCAGAGCTGTGTCACCTGCATAATAGATTGTTAATGAGTCTTCCTCCAAGCACGATGCTGGGTTCTTCATAGTGTCCAGCTTCTCGAATTATTTGCTCAGCATAGAGATTGAAAAGGTATGGTGAAAGGATACAGGCCTGATGCACACCTTTCTTAACTTTAAACCAGGTAGTGTTTCCTTGTTCTGTTCAAATGACTGCCTCTTGGTCCATGTACAGATTCATCATGAGTACAATTAGGTGCTTTGGTATTCCTGTTCTTCATAGTGTTATCTATAATTTGTTATTATCCACACAGTCAAATGCCTTTGCATAGTCGATAAAACATAAGTAGACATCTTTTTGGTAGTCTTTGCCTTGGATAAAATCTGACATCATCAGTGATGTCCCTGGTCCCACACCCTCTTCTGAACCCAGTTTGATTTTTGGGCAGTTCCCAGACTATATACTGCTATGGTCACTTTTGAATGACCTTTAGCAAAATTTTGCTTGTGTATGATATTAATGAAGTCATTCAGTAGTTTCCACATTTGGTTGGATCCCATTTGTTGGGAATAGGCACAAATATGACAGTTGGCCGGGTAGCTGTTTCCCAAATCTCTTGGCATAAACAAGTGAGTACCTCCAGTGCTGCATCTGTTTGTTGAAACATCTTTATTGGTATTCCCTCAATTCCTGGAGCCATGAGTTTCAGCAGTTCCTTCAAGGCAGCTTCCACTTTGTCCTTCAATACCACTGGTTCCTGATCATATACAACCACTTGAAAAGGTTGGTCATTCACCAGTTCTTTTTGTTGTAATGACTCTGTGTATTCCTTCCCTCTTCATTTGATATTTCCTTCATCATTTAATATTTTCCTGGTAGCATCCTTCATTATGGCCACCCAAGGCTTGAATGTTTTCGATTCCTTAAGCTTGAAAAACACAGAGTGTGTTCTTTCTTTTTGGTTTTCTATCTCCAGCTCTTTGTACATGTCATTGTAATATTTGATTTTGTCTTTCTGAGCTGCCCTTTGAAATATTCTGTTTAGTTCCTTAACTTCATCATGTCTTCCTTTTACTTTGTTGTTGTTGTTAGGTGCTGTTGAGTCAGTATCCGACTCTTAGCGACCCTTATAGGGTTTTTAATGGCTGACAGTTTCGGGATTGCCTTGGGAGTGGATTGCCAGGTCCTTCTCCCACTTTTGCGGTGCTGGGAATTGAACTCGGGACCTCAGAGACTGCAGCACAGTGCTCTACCTACTGAGCTAAATCCCAGCCCTTCCTTTTACTTTAGGTAAGCAATATTCAAGGGCAAATTTTAGAGTCTCTTTTTGATGTGGTCTTTTCGATTTTGTCTTTTCTTTTTTGGTTGGCTTTTTAATTACCTTTTTCTTTCCTCATGAATGATGTTTTTAATCTCATGCCACAACACATCTGGTCTTCTATCATTAGTGTTTAACACATCAAACCTATTCTTGAGGTGGTCTCTGAACTCAGATGGGATATACTCAAGGTCATACCTTGGTTCTCTTACACTTGTTCTAATTTTCTTCAGTTTTAGTTTGAATCTGTATATGAGCTGTTGATGGTCTGATCCAAAATCAGCACTTGGTCTTGTTCTGACATTTGATATTGAGACTTTTCCATCCTCTCTTTCCACAAATGTAGTCAGTTTGGTTCTTGTAGGTTACATCTGGTGACTTCCATGTATATAGTCGCCATTTATATTGGTGAATAAATATATTTGCAATGAAAAGGTCATTGGTCTGACAAAATTCTATCATGTGATCTCCAGCATTGTTTTTGTCACCTAGTCCATATTTTCAAACTACTGAGCCTTCTTCTTTGTTTCTAACTTTTTCATTCTAGTCATGAGTAATTATCCTGATGGCATGTTCAAGCTATTTCAGATTGTAAGGTCTGGTAAAAGTCTTCCCTGTCATTATTTGTGATCTTAGTGGTAGGTGCATAAATCTGAATACTAGTCATATTAACTGGCCTTCCTTGTAGGCATATGGACATTATTCTATCACTGACAGCATTGTACTTCAGGACAGATCTTGAAATGTCTTTTTTTTGTGTGTGTGTGTGGTACTGGGGGTTGAACCCAGGACCTCACGCTTGCATGCTCTGCAGTGCTGCACCCCCAGTCCATTTTTTTTTTACTTTTATGAGACAGGGTCTTGATAAGTTACACAGAGTGCCTCTGGTCTTGAACTTTTGATCCTCCTGCCTCTGCCTCCCGAGCTGCTGGGATTACAAGCATGCACCACTGCACCCGTTGAAATGTCTTTTTTGATAATGAATGATATCCTATTTCTCTTTATCATTCCCAGCACAGTAGACCATGTGATTATCTTATTCAAAATGGCCCATGTCAGTCCATTTTAGCTCACTGATGCCTAGAATGTCAATGTTTACATGCTCCACTTCCCTTTTGATGATTTCTAATTTTCCTAGATTCATACTACATATATTCCACATGTCAATTATTAATTGATGTTTACAGTTGTTCCTCTTTATTTTGAGTTGTGCCACATCAGCAGGTGGAGGTCGCTGGGGCTTTATTCCATTTCTGCCATTAAAGTAGAGTCTACTTTGAGGAGGCAACTCTTCTCTAGTCGTTTTTTGAGTGACTTCCAACCTGGGGGGCTCATCTAACTGCAGTATATCTGACAGTTTTTCTCTACTATTCATAGGGTTTTCAATGGTTAATTGTTTTGGTAGTGGGATGGCATGTCCTTCTCCCTAGTTTGTCTTAGTCTGGAAGTTCAGTTGAAACCTGTCCACCATGGGTGGCCCTGCTTGTTTAGGCAATACCAGTAGCTTTCAGTATCAGAGCAAGGTGCAAGCCCCCACAGTATAGCAAACTGACATACATGGGGACTGTTAAGGTACCTAGAGTAGTTAAAATCATGGAGACAGAAAGTAGGATGATGGTTATCAGAGGGTTGGAGAGAGGTTGAAAGGAAAACAGGGAATTATTATTTAATGAGTACAGAGTTTTGTTTTGCAAGATGAAATATGTGGATGGATGGTGGTGGTGGTTGGCAATGATGTGAATGGATCTAATGCCATTGAACTATAGACTTAAAAATGTTTACGTGTTATATACATTTTACCAAAATAAAATATCAGGGAAAATATTTCTCAGGCATTTAAAATACATTTTTTCATATATTCTTTAGACTACATCAATAATATAGCCAAATAGAAATTAATTCATAGATAATACAATCAATTACTGGCCTTTTTAGGACTTATTGGGAGGAATTATACCTAATTTCAGATAATTATTCTATATTGAGACTCTGGTATATTCAGATTATACTATAGCCCTTTAGTTAATATCTCACCTCTAAATTATTTTCCCTATCACAACAGAAATGATATTCTTGTATAATTGTGCATTTTGAAGAATTTTGAAATTTGAAGAATTATTCATTTAATCAGATTAAAATTTGAAAAGTATGCAATATTTGACATGCATAATAGAGGACCTGGGTTCGATCCTCAGCACTTCAAAAATTGAAGAATGATGTGGCAGCCCACTTTCAAAACAATCCTGACATTCAGCCATTTAAAATCCTATGAACAACAGAGAAGCACTGACATAGTGCCAGGCATGACATAGTGTCAGGGAGTGTTACCTTCTGTTGTACATAGGATCACTCTGAGTTGGACCTGACTTGATGGAACCTAACAACAACAAGAGTTGTGTGTAACTTACACATTTTTGAATGTCTATAATATATGAATATATGTGTAAATTTTTAAAGAGTATACATTAGTCATAATGTGTAGTTATCTTCTAAAATGTAAGACAGGTCATTTCACTTCCTGATGGAAGCCTTCAAAGGCTTCTAATCTTAGCCCTTCCCATGGCCTCAGTTCCCATAGGCCCTTAGCCTTTCTCCAACCTTATCTTCTACTTTTTCCCTAGCTCATCCTACCATGGCTGCCTTGTCATTCTTGCTTAGATTCAAACTTACAGATTGGGTCCTGCATTGGGGCCTTTGAACTTTCCATTCCCTGGACTATCTTCCTTCCAGGTATCTGCATATCTCATACCCTCATTCCAACCTGGTTTTTGCTCAAATGCATCTTCCTCAGAGAATCCTATCCTCACCACCTTATTTAAATCAGACACCTTCCTCCACTTCATTGCTCATTATCCTTTACCTCTTTGTCCTGTTTAACTTTCTTTTCAGTCCTTGTTACTACATGAGGTTACATGTCATCCTTCTTCCTCACCTGTTTATTATATTTGATCTCTCTTGTTCACCAGAGTATCCCCAGATCCAGGAAGTGCCTGATACAGTGATGGTACTCAATCAATGTTTGTTCAATGATAGCTTGCCTAATGTTTATTGAGTTCCTAGTATGTGCCAGATACTGTGGCTTTTGATCTGGCATCTGTATGCAAGATCATACTGCTTCCTGAAGCAGGGTGTTGAGAAAATGACTGGTACATTTAGGTTGTTTAGAGGGCCTTGGATTGGAGTATCTTCAGACCAGCAGGTAGAGGTGAAGAAAGGCAGTGGTAGCACTGGTATAGAATTCAGGGGTCCTGAGATACTGGTGGGAATACATACAGAACATGAAGATTTCTGCATTGCAGCTGACTACCAGGATATATGTCCTGAGATCCCATCTCTGATGGGCATAAGGGGATCTTATTGGAAGAATGGTCATGGTGGACATTCAACACCATCACCAGTGAGGTCCTAAATGGAGCTTGTAGATGATGTGGCTTCAGGAACTATTAGGACAGCTTTGTCCACATGCTGTAGCTCCATGATGTTGGAAATTCTCTTAGAGGGGAAAGTGGCTTACTTTGCCACTAGAGAGAAGCTAGAAAGGCAAGTACTCCAGTGGAAAGACCTCCCTCACTTTAGGTTCCAGAGACATGTAAACAACTCGTGTTGGAACTTTCACAGAATTAGGTTTTAGGGCTTTGAGTAAAGAGAGAATCTGAGATCTGAAGCAAAGAGGAAGGGAAACAGGAAGATGGACTCAAATTTCACGTGCTGAATATTCCAAATTCTTCATTAATAAGTAATTGCCTGTCTACAAATTTCTTAGATAGAAAATATCCTTACATCTGTATGGTACTTTATTAATTTCTAAAATATTGAATTGAAAAATCAGGTGCTCCTAAATTTGAATTCCATTTACCATAACTTATGACCTCTGGGATCTTTGGAAAATTTACTTTTATACATGTCTCTATTGTAAGCTGCAGGTAATAATATATGCTTCCTGGGATTAAGTGAGAAAAAATGTATGTAAAGTGCTTAGCCCACTGTCAGCACAGAAATATTCATATATATATATATATCTCCACACACACACATGGATGTGTGTATATATATATGTTGTTGTTGTTGTTGTTAAGTGCCGTCGAGTCGGTATCCGACCCATAACGACCCTCATAGGGTTTTCAATGACTGACTGTTTTGGGATTGCCCTGGGAGTAGATTGCCAAGCCCTTCTCCCATTTTTGCGGTGCTGGGAATTGAACTAGGGACCTCAGGGACTGTAGCGCAGTGCTCTACCCACTGAGCCAAATCCCAGACCATATATATATATATGTATATATATATATATATATATATATATGTATATATACATGTATATATATGAACATATATATATACATGTATATATACATATATATGTATGTATGTATATATATGTATATATGTATATATGTATATATGTATATATGTATATATATACATGTATATATATACACATCCATATGTGTGTGTATATATATATGTGTGTATATATATATATATATATATATATATATCCACACACACATACACTAATCTCCTTCCTCATTTCCTTTACCTTATCTCATTTGGGCCTTCTGCCAATTCTGGGAGGTATTGTCAGGTATTGTTATTATATTCATTTTGCAGATGAAAAACTGAGACCAGAGACACTTATTTGATTTCATAAAGTCATGAAGTATTTAAATAAGACTTAAATTCAGTTCCTGTGTTGCCTTCTCACACTGTGCTTCCTTGCTGATCATGCCATACTAATGGTGTCACATGGTGGCACTGCTGGAGTGAGAGGATCTAAAAATAACCCACATGGTCTGTACTGTGGATCAGGAAGTTTCTGCTGCCTTTGGTTTTGTTATAATATACTTGATAAAATGTATAGAAGGAGAATGTCTGAAAGCCAAGCCATAGACTTCCATGTTATCAAGGGTATTCTCATCAATTTATCTAATTCTAATTACATCTTGCCTTTCAGACACAATCTCTATTGCTCTATTTCTAACACTTCGGAATGTCTTTAATTTCACCATGTTCCATTGCAGCTGAACATAGACTGAACACCAGCTGAAGGAAGACATTGGGGCAGGGATGGTTAAGACTGATTCGCCTCTTTAGACAGGCCTAATGGTGTTCACCTTTGATTCCATTCTTGTAAATTTTCACCTTTTACTTTCTTCTCCTAATGATTTAAAAAAATATGGCAAATTCAATTAGGTGTTGCGATGCATACCTTTAATTTCAGTGACTCTGCAGGCAGAGGCAGGAGGATGGCAAGTTCAGGGCCAGAGGCGGCCTGTGTAACTTATTGTGACCCTGTCTCAAAATACAAAATAAAAAATGGGCTAGAAGTACAGCTCAGTGGTTGAGCACTTGCCAAAAAATCATGCATGATACCCTGGGTTCACTCCTCAGTACTGGGCAAAAAAAGCCAAATCCAATACAATATTTATATAATTGTCTGTGTAAACATGGCTGTACAAACAAGGTTGATGATCTTGTTGAACCTGATTGTGGAGTGGAGGCAGGCTCATTTTCTGATGGCTCATTTGAGTCTGCTGATTTCCAAAGCCCAAAAGGGGCCCTCAGTGACCATGGCCTAAGTCACTGAAGGCTATGCTAAAGTTTCTCCTAGGGAGGTGAGGCTCAGTCTCCCAACCTGAAAAGTGGGAATAATTGCATCTCACCTATTGTGATAAGGACCAGATGGAAGATACGGAGGACTTCCTGTCACAAATGATAAAAGTTCTAGTTAAGTCAATCAGGCAGGTTTTGAGAGAGGATATGGTCCTGGCTCCTGCTGAACTCTAGAGATGGGGCATTGGTGCTCTCAGAAGCCCATGAAAGAAAGACCATCCCCCTGACCCCCATTCTACTTTCTCAGAGGATTTTATGAAGTGAAGTTTGCTTGCTTTCCTGGACGGAGGACCCTCCTCAGGCCAGGGTAGTGTTGTAGTGGGTAGGTGGAGACAGTTAAAATTACTGTAAGAATAGTCATAGCTAACATTTTAATGAGTTTCCTATGTGCCAGAAGCTTTTCTAAGTGTACTATGTGGATTAATATTTAATCACCTAATGGTATTAGGAAGTTGGTACTATTACTAGCCTTATCTTACAGATATGGAAATTAAAGCATAGACAAATTGAGGAAAATTGCCTAAAATCATACAGGAAGTGACAGAGGAGATGAAACCCTGGCTATCTGGTGCAAGGCCCTTGTCCTAACCACTATGCTATACTACCTGCCCAGTTAAGACTATGTCTCACCCTTTCCCATATCATTGGGCAGGAAACAGGAGGGCCCACAAGCAAATTTAACTGGCACATGCATCTCATGGTGAGGGTCTGTCCCCATGCTCAGAGTGTCAGGGGCTGTCCCAACTTGCAATGTCTCCCTCTCAGGCCATTTGTATTATAACTTTTCTTTTTTGCAGTGAGGTGACAAATTTGGCACTTCAAGAGACAGATGAGGAAAGGACCTCGGCTCTTGGTTCTCCTTCATCCTGTGTCCACGTATTGCCAGCCACTAAGGTCCTGGACTCTAGTCCTGGGGTTGGTTACACAGCCACTGAGAGCCAATAGCAGGGCTTTGTAGCACAGTTTTTCCTACAAAATGAAGTGCACTCCATCATCTTAATTGCTTTCTTAGGGGCAGGGATTGGGAGCCTAGGATAAAATCCAATGTAAAACTTCATTTTGTCTTGTTTCATGTCAGAAAGAGCAGGTGAGCAGAATTCTAAACAAAGAGGCATCAAGGAAGGGCCCTGTTCCTCATCTTGCTGCCACGCAGATCATGCAGCACAGAGTGAACTTGGTACCCATTGCCTAAAACAAGACTCAGGGTTTAGTGGCCTGATTTTTTGTTCTTGCAA
The DNA here is from genome assembly GCA_007922755.1 of Pedetes capensis. NCBI lineage: Eukaryota > Metazoa > Chordata > Mammalia > Rodentia > Pedetidae > Pedetes > Pedetes capensis. Next base: position 12,287 of record VMDO01036273.1, read on the forward strand.
GAAGGGAAAAATCTCCAAATGGCTTCCTGGGCCAGGACTCAAATGCCCCTTTTATGAAGTAATATACTCATTGCCCTGGTCTTACTGCCTTCTTTCATTCAGTAGTTTCTTAATTCTATTTATTTTTTTGTGGTTCTAGGGGGTTGAACCCAGGGTCATGCATATACATTGCAAGTGCTTTGCCACTGAATATATCTCCAGCCCCTTTAAATTTTTTTTTTATCTTAATGACAAGGTCTTGCTAAGTTAGGCAGGCTGCCTCTGTTCTTGAACCTGCGATCCTCCTGCTTCTGCCTCCCAAGTCACTGGGATTACCGGCATGAACCACTGGACCCCGGCTCATTGAGTGGTTTCCATAAAAGGTAATAGAAGCTCTATTTCCTGTGCTATAATCACATTTCAGAACACCCGACTATGACTTTCTATGTGAACAACAATCTATTGCAGTTTACTATCAAACTTTTGTGAGACCTTGATAGACATTGTCTTAGTGTCTTCCAGCATTACATGTCTGTGTGAATTCTGAAGCCAATCTGATATTGTTTCACTCTTGCCTATTATGTTCTTTTTTTCTATTTTTTATTTGTAATTTTTAATGTACAGCTTAATGAGTCTCATGATGACATTTCCATACATGCATTTCATTGTACATTGCTTATGTTCATATCCTTATCCTAACATGACTCTCCTGCCCCAACCCTTCCCGTCCCATTAATAGTTCTTCTTCTTGCATTTCTTTTCTTTTTTTTTATTGGACATTTTTAGTGTACACCTTAATGTGATTCATTCTGACATGCTTTTCATTGTGGCATTTACATATATGCATTTTGATGTACATTATTCATGTAGGTGCCGCCTTACCCTCTTGTATGCTTCTCCCCCCGACCCTCCCCATCTAAGTCTTCTCTATCATTTACTTGGTAATATTTTTGTATGTACTTGAGTTCTAGTTCTGTTTAAGATAGAAACTTTTCCTGTAGTGAACTTTGTTATTATCTTGTCAGAACAATCCCATGCATTTTCTAGACCATTTATATTGACACCATTCTTAGCTTTTTTTTTCCGTTTTATTTTGATCCGACCTTTGAATAGGATGTTTCCTCCTTATATTTTGATTCAACTCCCACATATGAATGAGAACATGTGGTGTTTCTCTCTCTGATCTTGTGTTCGTTCACTTAAAATAATTTTCTCTAGTTCCATCCATTTTGCTGCGAATGACCTTATTTCATTTTTCTTGATTGCTGAGTAGTATTCCATCGTGTATATGTACCATAGTTTTTTTATCCATTCTTCTGTTGAAGGGCACTTTGGTTGATTCCACATCCTTGCTATTGTGAAAAGTGCAGCATGAACATGGAAATGCAGGTGTCTTGGTGGTATGATGACCCATCTTCCTTTGGGTAAATTCACAGTAGTGTTATAGCTGGGTCATACGGTAGATCTATTTTCAGTTTTTTAAGATATCTCCATATTGATTTCCACAGTGGCTGGACTAATTTACAGCTCCACCAACAATGTAATAGTGTTCCTTTTTCACCACAACCTCACCAGCATTTATTGTTATTTGTTTTATTGATCTTGGCCATTCTTACTGGTATAAGGTGAAATCTCAGAGTTGTTTTAATTTGCATTTCCCTAATGGCTAGGGATACTGAGCATTTTTCATGTGTTTCATGGCTTTATGGACCTCTTCATTTGAGAACTGTCTACTCAGTTCCTTTGCCCATTTGTGTATTGGGTTATTTGGTTTTTGGGGAGTTTTTTTTCTTGAGTTCTTTATAAATTCTAGTAATTAGACGTTTATTTGATGTATAAAATGCAAAGATTTTTTTCCCATTCCATGGGGGTTTCCTTGACTCTGTTAATTGTTTCTTTTGCTGTGAAGAAGCTTTTTAATTTCATGTGATCCCATTTATCTATTCTTGTTGCAATTTCTTGAGAAATTGGAGTCCTATTAAGGAAATATTTTCCTATGCCTATATAATGGAGTGTATTGCCTATCTTGCCTTCTATAAGTTTTAAAGTTTCTGGTTTTATGTTGAGATCTTTTATCCATTTAAAGTTAACTCTCATGTATATTGAGAGATGCTGGTCTGCTTTCACTTTTCTGCATGTGGATGACCATGTTTCCCAGCACCATTTGTTGAAGAGGCTGTCCTTTTTCCAGTTTACTTGCTTTGCTCCTTTGTTGAAAATCAGGTGGCTATAGGTGTGTTGAGGTATATCTGGGTCTTCTGTTCTGTTCCAGATGTCTTCGGGCCTATTTTTGTGCCAGTACCAAGCTATTTTTGCAACCACTGCCCTGTAGTATAGTTTGAAGTCAGGAATTGTGATCCCACCTGCATTGGATTTGCAGCTTAAAAGTGTTTTGTCTATATGTGGTCTTTTGTGGTTCCATATGAATTTTTGGATCATTTTTTCTATTTCTGTAAAGTCAGTCAGTGGAATTTTAATGGGTATTGCATTAAATCTATAGATTGCTTTTGGTAGGATAGCCATTTTTATAATATTAATTCTCCCTATCCAGGAGCAGGGGAGGTCTTTCCATTTTTCAGTGTCCTTTGCTATTTCTTTCTTTAATGTTTTGAAATTTTCCTTGTAGAGATCAGAAGGGTCTTTGGTTAGATTGATTCCAAGGTATTTAATTTTCTGGTGGGCTATCATGAATGGTATCTTTTCTGAAATTTCCTTCTCTTCCTGTTTGGAATTGGTGTAAAGAAAAGCTATGGATTTTTGTGTGTTAATTTTGTAGCCTGCGACTTTGCTGAAGGAGTTAATTAGATCCAGAAGTTTTCTGGTTGAGGTTTTGGGGTCTTTCAGGTACAAGATCATATCATCTGCAAATAAGGATAATTTGACCTCTTCCTTGCCAATCTGTATCCCTTTGATTTCTTTCTCTTGTCTGATTGCCTTGGCCAGGACTTCAATTACTATGTTAAATAGAATAGGAGAGAGAGGACATCCTTGTCTTGTTCCAGATCTAAGAGGAAATGGTTTCAGTTTTTCTCCAT
>VMDO01036274.1:0-15299 GCA_007922755.1 Pedetes capensis
AAAATCTCATGATACAGTCTAGTTTTTTTTACAAAAATACTTGTAGTCCTGCTTATATATTTTCATTAGTAATGCATAAGAAAAAAATAAAAACTGAGCACACCTAAACAGGCTGAAAAGCATAGTCCTCTTATATAACTTAAAAAAGAAGAAATTCAACTCTAAAATATAAGTTTAAGCATTATTAGAAAGTTTCAGAACAAGACAAGTTGTACTCAAGTAGTAACAGAAGAAAACAATTTTAATCCATTAATTCAATAATATATGCTCTATGCTTCTCACAGTCATTGAGCTATTTGATGTAAATATAGTAAGAAAAATTATATAATGAAAATAAAAAACAATAATGAAAATTCAAAAAAATTTTAAAAACCCTAAAAGGATATATAGAATGTACAATGTGAGTAGCCTACAGTGGAAATTGGGAAATAATCAGGAAAAAAAAAAGTAGAAGGAAGAAAAGTAACTGTATTAAAAATTCCAACAATTTAAAATGGTGCCAGTAAGTCAAGGAAAAAGAATTTTCTTTCTATGGGTAATAAGAGGATTTGGGGAATATTTGTTGAAATAAATTTCACTGTAATGATGAGGCATTCCTCAATTCGATATGGTTGAAGTGAGGGATATGAGAAGGTGAAGAAAAGGAAGAATGTTGAAAACACTGAAAATACCTTGAAGAGGAGAAAGCTATGGTGGGGGACAGGGAGCCAACATATGGAGAGGTTGTTGAGATAACATGTTAACTTGATATTTATACAATAATTGGGAGGTATCAGCAGACAGGGCAAGAATTAAAGGACAGATGATATAGAATGATGAATCATCATTGGAAAAGAATAAGAACGTGCTATAATGAATAATACAGGTGCAGATTAGTTGTTTGATTTGGTAGAAAAAGTTAAGGTTCATCTTATTAAATGAATCCTATTCCAAAGAGTTGGGAGAAAGACCCAGCAGCCCACTCCCAAAAAATAATCAACCATTGAAAACCCTATGAATAGCAGAAAAGCACTGACAATAGTATTTCATCTGTTATACATAGGGTTGCTATGAGTCAGACACGGACTCAATGGCATCTAACAACAACAACAACAGTTCCAGAGAAAGCGTTTCTTCAACACATGTGTTACATCATTTTTGATATTTCTGAGTGGGAGAAAAGTGAGAGTGGAAAGTTATGATGAGTTTTTGGAGATTTATAGAGACATGTAAAATATTTAAATAGCTGTTGTGGAAATGGAAGTAAGGAAGGAGGAAGGAATTGTGAAATTTTAATCCATGATTTAGGTTCAAGGGGGGGTCAAAAGTCATAAATTCATCTTATACATATCTACATCATTCTGCAGGTGTCTCTGTTAATGCACAGTAGACAGGCATGTGTAGCAAATATTGGCTTCTCTGCTTCAGACAGTATGATTAAAGAACAATACAAAAAAGCAACTAAAAAATAGAATCAGAGAAAGATTGAATTGATGGGCCAGGAATCTTACAGAGAATTGGAATAAAGAGTGTATGGAAAGAATGCCATGAGAAAATAGGGAGTTCTAGCAATATGGAGTTGAAGAAAATGTATACTGATATTAACTGAGATGAATAAGGTGGTTTTTGCTTGAGAGAGAAATGTTTCAATTCAATATTTAATTGTTTGAGAGGGTAGGAGAACACTAGTGGTAAAAAAAATCACAAAAAGTCACAAAACTAAAATGTTAAGGCACTGAATCTTGAAGTCACGCAAAAAGAATTTAGATTATTTCTCAGTGTGAAAAGTTCTCCAAATATAATGGGTAACAAGAGAAGTATTAGAACTCGTCTGAAAGTAGTGACAGCCAAGAAAACTGCCTTTAGTAGAAAGTAATTGGATAACACTTCAAAGCGGCTAAAGAGAAATAAGAAAAGAAAATACCTCATTGTGGAAAGTGCATGACATTTGGAATCTGACAGTCATGCATTTGTGTCACAACTCTACCATTTATTAGCTCTGTGGCATCATATATCAGAATCTTGGTTTTATCAATAATAAAATGTGGATTCTCTCAATATAAGTTGATCAAGCTATTTCTCTATTCCAAGGAGTGGATTAAATACTACAATAGCTGTGTATTGTTCTTAGGATTATAAAATAAGTGTACATCTAAAAAAGATCTACAAATAAATAAATGTCATATATTGTCCAATTGCCATCATTTCTTATTCCTAATATGACTCATATTTCCCCAAAATAAAAATAGATACATTTTATTATTCATATTAATATATGAAGGTATTTCATCTGAATATTTTCACCATTGAATAAAGCATATCTAATGCTGTTGAGCTTTTTGGATAATTACATTGTTACCTACTCTTTGGATTTTATTATGACTTAGGATTCTGTTTAATTAAGTGATTTATTTGCAAAGGCACTATATGGTTATAGTGTGTTTGCTTCTTATTATCAAAACATGCTGGAATGAAACCTATCTTATGAGTTTTTTAAAAAGGAATATACATTTTGTTAATATAAATTTCACCTTAATATAAACTGTTATATGTTTTTAAAAATATAGAGTTTAAAAGTTACATGTGCAACTCTTTGCAAAGACTTCTATTTCAAAAAATTAATTGGGTCTGTGGTACTCATAAAATATCTTTAATATTTTTGAAATTTAAAATAATTATTCATTATGCATATGAGAACACATGCTGATACTTAATAGTTATTGCAATTGAACATTGTTTTCATTATCTATTCAAAATAATTATCATTATAATGGTGGTTCCTATATTATGTATAAATCCTACTACACCCAAATGGTAACTTATAATGAAATATTGACCAAATTTTTAGATTTCTCCTGGATGGATGAATTATGCCCTAAATGTTTAAAAAGGAAAAGAAAAGATTAAATATGAAGAAATACTTCCAACAAGAATCTGCTTCTAGCTGTTAAAGAGTAGTCAGGCATAAGCAGCAGGATAGAATTGGCCTCCAGAAAAGAAAAGCACACAGAGCCAATTCTAGTAGTTTTCTATTAGCCATGAGGAATCCTTGTCATCTGACAAGATCATGGAGAAGCTCACACCCTATTGATATCAAGAAAGGAAGCCCAAGAAAACCACTTCTATATCAGCCCCACTCTGATGTTATCCAGATTCCCAGATGAATGAAACAAAAACAATTATAGAAAGACCAATTTTTATTTATTTATTTTTATTTTTATTTTTTTTTTTTTGCGGTACAGGGGGTTGAACCCAGGGTCTCACGCCTGCATGCTCTACAAGTGCTAGACCACTGAGCTGCACCCTCAGCCTTTTTTTTTTTTTTTTTTTTTTTTTTTTTTTTTTTTTTTTTTTCACTTTTTGAGACAGGGTCTCACTAAATTACACAGACTGCCTCTGGTCTCTAATTTGCGATCCTCCTGCCTCTGCCTCCCAAGCCACTGGGATTACAGGCATGTGCCACCAAGTCTGGCAGAAAGACCAATTCTTAGCCATTAGGTGGCTTTCTTTTCCTTGAGCAGCCGTGCTCTGTGATCTGTCTAAGAGCATCTCCTTTCCTACTTCTCTTAATATACTCCCTTCTCTTTCTACTTTACCAACTGACCCTTGACTTTCATTTTTACTTTGCTCCTTATTAAATTCTTACCAAGGGAACAAGAATTGAGCATAAGCTTCCCACAACATAATTAAAGTGAGTTTTAATTTTTATTAAACACAAGCAATCTGTCCAAGCTGTCCCAGGCTTAATCAGAGTTATAAGGATTTCCTTTCAGTTTTGTGAGAAATCTGTCAATTATAGTTGGTAACATGACTGCCAGTCTGCTCCACCACTGTGTGACAGCTGACTACATTTTCTTCTAATTAGGCATCCAAGGTCTTTGGTTTTTTGGTTTATGATAGCTTGGAATCAAAGCCTTCATCTCCTATAACATAGGTAGGTCAAGGAACTTCCTTTCTTTTAAACAGTAACAGAATCTTAGGTGATCCTTTGCATGTGTACTTAAACATCTATTACCGTGCCAGGCACGGTGGTGCATGCCTATAATCCCAGGGGCTCAGGAGGCGGAGGTGGGAGGATCACAAGTTCGAGACCAGAGGCAGTCTGTGTAACTTAATGAGACCCTTTCTCAAAATAAGTAAAAATAATCAGCTGGGGGTGCAACTCAGTGCTCCAGCACTTGCAAAGCATGCAGGCAGGTGCGAGGCCCTGGGTTCAACCCCCAGTACCAAAAAAAAAAAAAAAAAAAAAAATTACCCTAAATCTGGAGACTATGCAAACAGTGTGAGAACAGATTATCACACTTTTATTATGTTTTCCTTGATATTCTCATATTTCCTTTCTACGTCATCCACTTTAAGGTTTACAAGGAGCTACAAAGTTCAAAATGTGGATTAATATTTATAATTTTAGTAAGGAACACTGCAGTTTAACACTTGGATTCATTATGCTCTTCCTTTCCATAGACTGTTTTTAAGCCTAACATCTCTCTACAAAATGTAACAGCAGGATTATATAAAACACGCATGCAGAACATTTTCATTATAATAGATGAGTAGCTCTCCAAACAGACAAGAACCCATAGGGTATTCATGCCACGACGCACTTGTCTCTTCAAAATCCTTTCTGCTTTACTCATATAATTTCAGATTTCACTGCTTCCTAGCATGTGGTAAAAAAGAACCTGTTACTCTCCCTAAACGTATTACACACTTTTTTCTATTCTAAGCCTTTTTCATGCTATCGCTACAAATTGATGGGTCGACATTTTCTTTCTCGTTCCTTTTTTTTTTTTTTAATGCCTTACCTATTTTTAAAGTCTAGGTGAGGTACCATTTCCACAGGGCTTCATCGATCCTGACTACCACAATCTCCCATTGTTTCTTAAGAATTTCTTCCACTAACTACATTCATTTTTAAAAATTTTTTTAGGAGCAGGTACTATTATCATAGCAGAGGAAAAAAGAAACTTTGAATTTTCTAAATCAATGCTGCCTGCAGCTGTAGCCCTGTGGCATCCGATCCCATCAGATCTCGGAAGCTAAGCAGGGTCGGGCCTGGTTACTACCTGGATAGGAGACCGCCTGGGAACACCAGAAGCTGTAGGCTTGGGAGAAGGACCTGGCAACCCCCTCCCAAAAATCAATCTGCCATTGAAAACCCTATGAACAGCAGAGAAGCACTGACAATAGTGTTTCCCCTGTTGTACAGAGGGTCGCTATGAGTCGGATACCGACTTGATGGCACCTAACAACACAACAAATCAATGCTAGGCACAGAATATGTCTTCAGTTTGGGAAAGTATGTAGATATTTCTGTTTCTCATTTACAGCACAACTAGAAGAGATAACATGCATTTATTCACCCTTGTAGATCTCTTCACCTCCATTTTAATGCTATCCTGGGGAAAGACTGGTCTAAGTTTCAGAATGTCAGTCTATGGGCTTTCCTTTTAGTAGGAGAAGTAGGAAAAGCCTCATCAAAGGATTAGGCTGTTCTGTGAATGGACTTATTTTCATTTTCTCTAGAAAAGAATGTAAAAAATTCTCCTTTCACTAACAAGCCCTAGACTATACACAATTTTTTTTAATTTCCTGGCCACAGATGTAGAGGTTTCTCTGGCATGATGTAGGGGGTCTCTAGGATGTGCCTGATCACATACATCTGATCTATCTACTTGATTTCCTCATTCATTGTAGGGAGAAATTGGGAGGAAATTGGCAAAAACCCCAAAATTGGGAAAACGGCTTTTGAAGATCTGGTTCGTAAATTAGAAATCTAGGGAAAATGAAAGTAACTTGGTTGGACATTTGTACAAAACCCTTCACAAATCCCCAGAACCTGATTGGACAATTGGACTCAAAGCTGATTGGCTCAGGCCATTCCGTGGGCAAGTTATATAAGGAGCTGCACTGTGGCAGCTCAACCCATTCCCTTTTTTTTTCCCACCCGGACCACCGATGAGGAAAGAGCTCTCTCCTCTCTCTCCCAGACCTTCAGTGAGGAAAGAATGCTCTCCTTCCCTGACCATCAACAAAGAAAGAACTCACTCTCTGCTGAGACCACCAACATGGAAGCATCTGCCCTTGAGGCTATATAAGAGCTGCTAGCACTTAAAGTGGTATGCTTTGGGTTTCTCTCCACCCTGATAAGGGCAGAGAAATAAAGAGCTATGTTTGTCCCCAGAAAGCAAAAGCTCCCGAGGTTTTTCCTTTCTCCCTTCTCCACCAGCATCCAGCATCCCAAGGGCTGCAGGAGTCCTTGCCCCTCACCCAAGGGTCCCAAGTAATTGTGTTTAGTATCTGTGTGCATAGCAGCGCTGCCCATCAGAACATCAAGGCCAGACTGGGAGGCATCTGTTTCCCTTCTGTCTAAGATAAAGTATAGTCCAGGGTAGGATATGAAGGGAGGAATAAATAGGCCAAGAAGTTTCCAAGGCTTAATATCATATTCAAGATCAAAATCTAGAGAAATTCAAAGTTTACTGAATGATATTTGGTCTTCACACAGGTATAACCAAAAAGTTTTCTTTCCGTATTATTCCTTGTGGTCAGATACCTCCTCAGGAAACTCTGAAAAAGAAGAGACAGAAATTCCAAGTTTTAAGCAATAATCATATTGCAAACAGAATAATATTACAACTTCTTAAAATTCAAAGTTTAAATATGAAAGTGAAAAGATTTTAATATAGTTTCTATGATTTATTTTGAATTAAAAAATAATTCCAATCATCAAGATAATCATTATGGTTAAGACCAAATCATACATACATATATATATATATATATATACGTATATATATAAGCCTGCAGCCATAGCCCTGTGGCATCTGATCCCGTCAGATCTCAAAAGCTAAGCAGGGTCGGACCTGGACCCTGCTTAGTACCTGGTTGGGAGACCGCCTGGGAACACCAGAAGCTGTAGGCTTGGGAGAAGGACCTGGCAACCCCCTCCCAAAAATCAATCTGCCATTGAAAACCCTATGCACAGCAGAGAAGCACTGACAATAGTCTTTCCCCTATTCTACAGAGGGTCGCTATGAGTCGGATACCAACTCAATGGCACCTAACAACAACAACAATACACACACACACACACACACACGCACACACACACACATATATATATGGAATAAAGTTAAATTAAAATTTTTAACCTGTACTTTTCTACATTTATTGTCATTTTTACCCTCTTTCTCTTCCTTCTTATGATATTTAATAAGAAATTAATAGATGTAACATGGTTTAAATATCAAAAAATGAAAGTTTATAATGAAAAAATAATTTTTCATTTCATATGATGCCTTACATTTCTTTTAGTATCTTGGTGTAAACTGTTAATTGTTCAAGTATTATACTTAATTTTTGAAGTCAATAAGGCCATAACTGAAAAATATCATATCAATAATTCTAGATTTAGTGCTTAGTAATGAAAAATATTTAACTTCTAATACTGCCCAAATGATAATCTATATTTATCTCACATTTTTATAAGAATAGTATCGTGTATTTATAAGAATAAATTATGGTGTCATTTGTTTTATTGACTGCTTTTACAGCAAAACGTAATACTCTTAAAATATGTCTCAGTTTTTAATGTAAATTATAAAATTCTTCCTATTAAAGAGCCATGAAGTATGCTAACACTGCTTGTCATTCTCTTAGTCAAGAAATCTTCATTCAGTGTTTCCCATACACCAGAGACTGGATTAAGCACATAGGATACAGCAGAGAACCAAACAGCGAAATAAATGATAATGGCCCTGTACTCAGGGGGCTTAGATCCTCATTTGTATTCAATCATTCCAAATTTAAATGTCAGGAATGCTGTGTACGTGAATGGTATGTCTAGCAACAAGGTGAAATGCAATCTCTCTTCTCATTCTTCCTCAATTCTTCAAAAATTTGCTATGGCAGCTTACTTCATACTGAATCTTTTTCTTCAGCTGCCTATTTTTGTAAAAGTGCCAAATTACTTCCACATTATTGATAAAAGAACAATGTGCCTTAGCTATGTTTTATATTTATCCATCTCACAAACATAATGCACCCAAAATGGAAAATCCTCCCCCATCCCCAGGCACTCTTATGCCAACCTTCTCAGCATGTGCTCATTTTATTTAGGGTTAGTGCTCAGAAATTACAAGTCTAAGTTACAATGTGTATTTTCTGAATTCCTATATATTTATAGTCAATTTTTCCAAATTCTCATGTGTGTCCTTTCTATATGACTTCAAGTAACTTCAGAAATAACATATGGAATATAAACTGAATGCTTATTTGTTAAAATTATCTTAATGTTGCTCTTGTAATCAATTGGTGATTTAACTTAATATAGAAATTGTGGCTCAAAATTATAGTTTTCTCAAAACTTGGAAGGTTTTGCTTCAGTATTTTCTTGTATTTAATGTTAAGGATTGAAGTCTGATAATACTCTGGTTTTTTTTTCTATTAATAATGCCCATTTTTATTCAAGATTTTAAGATTTTTCTCTTTGACCATTGTATAAAAGTTCTTGACAATGAATCTTTGTGTGGGTCTTCATACCATTTTTCCCATTCAATAATACATGAAGATCTTCAATCTGTTTAGATTTTTCTATGGATTGAAAGATTCTATGATTGTATTATTTCATTTGGTCTACTTTATCTGACCTTTTTTCTAGAAATTTTTCTTGGGAGAAACTCAGGTGATATTTTAATATTCTTTGTCATATTTTGTTTCATATTTTCTTATCTTTTTCCTTAACTTTCTATTATAAATTTATCTTCTATATCATTATTTGAGCCTGGGGTTTAGCTCAGTTGGTACAGTGATGCTCTGTGATCTCTGAGGCCCTTGGTTCAATACACAGCACAGCAAAAATGGGAGAAGGACACAGCAGTCCACTCACAAGACAATCCAGAGACAATTAGCCATTGAAAACTCTATGAGGGTGCAGATGAGTTGGACATGACTCCACAGCCCCTAACTATAACAACAAAAATCATTATTTAGAAGATTATTTTTATACATTTTATTTGTCATAGCAGAAGGCTTTTTTCTCACATAGTTTCTTCATATCCTTTAAAAATATTTTAACTGATTTACTGTCTCCTAACTTTCTTTTCCACAATGTGTCTGTTAGTTTGCCATACTGTGGGAGATTACATGTTGCTCTGATGCTGGGAGGTATTCTAAAGGTATTATACATACCAGCAGGGTCACCCATGGTAGGCAGGTTTCAGCTGATATTCCAGACTAAACAGAGTAGGAAACAGAAGCTGGCAGCCACCTCTTGAAAATTTTAGCCATTGAAAAACCTATGAATAGCACAGAAACACTGTCAGATATACTGCCAAAAAATGAGTGCCCCAGGTTGGAAGGCACTTAAAAGGCACTTTAAATTACTTTAATCATGAGAGGGGAGTAAAACCACAAGAACCTCCAATTGCTGATGTGGCACCACTCAAAATGAGGTGAAACAAATATAAACATCCATTCATAGTTCCAACATGGAATGTATATACTATGAATCTAGGAAAATTAGCAATCATCAAAAGGGATATAGCATAAACATAGACATTCTAGGCATCAGTGAGCTAAAATGAATTAGTATGGGCAATTTTAAATCAGATCATCATATATCCTACTATTCTGGGAATGACTGATTAAAAAGAAATGAGGTTGCATTCTTCATCAAAAAGACATCTCAAGATCTGTCCTGAAGTACAATGCTTTCAGTGATAGAATAATATACATGTGCCTACAAGGAAGGATAGTTAGTATTATTCAAATTTATGTGGCCACCACTAAGGATACAACTGAAGATAAAGAAGAGTTTTACCAGTTTCTGCAATCTGAAATATATCAAACATACTATCAGGATATACTGATAATTACTGGTGACTGGAATGCAAAAGTTAGAAGCAAAGAAGAAGATTCAGTAGTTGAGAAATAAGGCCATGGTGACAGAAACAATGAGGGAGGTCACAAGATAGAACATTGTCAGACCAGTAGCCTTTTCATTGCAAATGCATTTTTCTACCCACATAAACAGCAACCGCACACAGAATTTTCCAGATGAGACACAGAGGAAGCAAATTGAATACATTTGTAGAAAGAGATAATAGAAAACAATACCAGATACTGATTGCAGATCAGAACATCCACTGCTCATATGCACATTCAAACTACAACTAAAGCAAATATAATATGCACACAAGAGCCAAGGTATGACCATGAGTATTTCCCACCTGAATTCAGAGATCACCTCAAGAACAGGCTTCATTTAGACACCAATGATAGAAGATCAGATGAGTTGTGGCATGACATCAAAGACATCAAATAAATCATTCATTGTTGTTGTTGTTAGGTGCTGTTGAGTCAGTATCTGACTCATAGTGACCCTCATAGGGTTTTCAATGGCTGACTGTTTAGGGATTGCCTTGGGAGTGGATTGCCAGGCCCTTCTCCTATTTTTTGTGGTGCTGGGAATTGAACTCGGGGCCTCAAAATGTTATTTAAAAAATAGGAAAAAGGAAAAGACCAAATTCCATGTCAAAAGAGACTCTGAAACCTGCCCTTGAACATCGAGCAGCTAAAGTAAAACAAACATATAAGTTAAAGAATTAAACAGAAGACATTTTTTTACTGTTTTGAGTACTTTAATATGTCACATGTCACCTTAATGCAAATAGTTTCATTGTGTTATTGCCGTTATAAGAGAGAACATCCTTTTTTTTTCAAGACAGAGTCTCAATAGCATAGGTTGGTCTAGATCTCACTGTATATCCCTGGCTGGATCCAAACACAGTATCCTGCTGCCTCAGCCTCCCAAGTGCTGGGATTACAATTGTGCACCACTACATCCCATCAATAGAAATCATAATTTTGGCCTTCAAATTGTGGGTTGAAGCAATACTGTCACATCAGCTTCCCATGCTGTAGGATCCACAGGCAGGTACAATCATGTCCAGACTAAAGTTTATGTTCAGCAGTAAAAATTGAAATGCATATTTCACAATTGTTCTTAACAACAGGCTACTGCCCACAAAAGATATATTTTATTGTTATTTCAGGTAGTGTATTTTCTTGAACTTTCTATAAAAATCTATTTTTGTGAAATCTGTTTTCATATTATTTTATTTTTTCATTTACCTACATGACAAAATATCACAGAACAGTGACACTCTTTTTTGCTTGCTGTACTGGGTGCTGAACTAAGAGCATTCTCTAAGCTAGGAAAGCATTCTAACACAGAGTTGCTCCTTACAACTCCATTTATCTTTTTCTTTTTGAGAGAGGGTCACGCTAAATTGCACCAGCTATTTCACATCTCAAAACTGTTATGCTGCTGATTGAGCCTCCCAAGTCACTGGGATTATAAGCCTATGCCAAAGTGACAAACTCATGACAATTTTTCTTATAACATGGATATTTCATGTGTTTTTAAAAATGAACCTTTTTATTATTCCTATAAAGCCCTAGGATGCTTCAAACTTATAACACTCTTGCCTCAACCTCCTCAGTACTCAGATTATACTCATGTGCTACCATACATACGACCATAACCAATTGCACCCAATGTGCATTTTCACAGGCCAATTTTTCACACTTGTTCTACTCAAGGTTTCTCTCCAGGTTGTCCTCTTTAATCTATGAATTATACCTGTTTCACTGGAAGCAATCCCACATATTTACAGTGGTAAGAGTTCTATGTATTAGGATTTCTCATGAGTATGAGAAAGGTCTTCTCATATTGACATTTTTCCATATTCTATATTTCAGGTTACTGTCCAATGTAATTTCTTTCATTTTCATTAAGTAACAAGGATGTGTGCATTTCTACATTGTTTATATACATAGAGTTTCTGTCCAGCGTTGATCTGTTTTTTTTTTTTTTAATTTGAAGGTAACTGGACACCTGAAGGCTCTCCCACCTTGAATACTTGCACAGAATTTCTCCACAGTGTGAGTTTTTTCATGTCTGTGAAGGTACCTAGATTGACTGAAGGCTTTCCTGCCTTCCTTGCATACATAGAGACTCTCACCATTGTCAGACTTTCATGAAGTTGAAGGTACCTGGATTTACTAAAGGCTTTCACACATTGCTTATACTCTAGGTTCTTCTCTGATTTGAGTTCTTCCATAATTTAGAAGGTATATGGATAGACTGAAGACTCTCCCACACTGCTAACATACATGGGACTTCTGAACAGAAAATTTCAAAGAGAAGTTTAAGAACAAAAAAAATCAAATATTATAATGAAATGCAAAATCTGGAGATGGGAAGCCAAAGGGGAAGAACATGCTCTGTTTTCCTCAAGTTTAAGAAATTGAAAAAATTCACACCATGAGTGGTGATAGTAAAGGATTATACAGGGAAAATATTAAATGATGCAGGAAATATCAAAAGAAGATGGACAAAAGACACAGAGTCATTACGCCAAAAAGAATTGTTGGATGGTCAACCCTTTTAAGACATTGCATATGATTAGGAGCAAATGGTACAAAAGGATGAAGTGTGAGCTGCCTTAGAGGAACTGATGAAATTACCAGGCTCCAGGAACTGATGGAATATCAATAGAGATGTTTCAACAAACAGATGCATCACTGGATGTACTGACTTATGCCAAGAAATTTGGAAAACAGCCTCCCAGACAACTGGAAGAGATCCATGTTTTGTGGCCATTCAAAAGAAAATGATTCCAACAAAATGTGGAAGTTATTGAACAATATCTTTAGTATCACATGCAAGCCAAATTTTGCTAATGATCATTCAAAAGCAACTGCAGCAGTGTATAGACAGGGAAATGCCAGAAAATCAAGCCACATTCAGAAGCATGGAACCAGGGACATCATTGCTGATATCAGAAGGATATCAGCCAAAAGCAGAGAATACCAAAAGATGTCTATCTATGTTTTATTGACTATGCAAAGGCATTTGACTCTGTGAATCATAACAAACTATGGATAACACTGCAAAGAATGAGAATACCAGAGCACTTAATTGTCCTCATGGAGAAACTGTACAGGAAGCACTCATTGAAACAAAACAAGGAAACACTGCCTGGTTTAAAGTTGAGAAATGTGTGTGTCCGGACTGTATCCTTTCATTGTACCTCTTCAATCTCTATGCTGAGAAAATTGCCTGAGAAGCTGAACTTTACAAAAAAGAATACAGTATCATAATTGGAGGAAGACTCATTAATAACCTGCATTATGCAGATCACATAACTTTCCTTGCTGAAAGAGGAGGATTTGAAATATTTACTAATGCAGATCAAAGAACACAGTCTTCAGTATGGACTGCACATCAACATCAACAAAACAAAAATCTTTAGAACTAGGTTGGTATGCAACTTCAGGATAAATGGAGAAAAGATTGAGGTTGTCCACTTTTTTACTTTTCTTGGTCCTACAATCAACATGCATGGAAACAGCAGTCAAGAAATCAAAGGATGCATTGCATTGTGAAAAGCTGTTGTCAAAGACTTCTTTAAAGTTTTGAAAAGTAAAGATGTCACATTGAAGATGAAAGTGTGCCTGACTCATGCCAGTGTATGTTCAGTCTTATCATGTGGTTGTGAATGCTGGAATAAGGGAGAGAGAAGAAGAATTCCTGCTTTTGAACTATGGCTCTGGAGATGAATATTGAACATACCATATCCCTCCATAAGAACCAACAGATCTGTCCTACAAGAAGTACACTTAGATTGCTCCTTGGAAATAAGGATGGCTAGAGTCCATTTTGGATATGATTTCAGGAGGGACCAATCCCTGTTGATGGATGTGATGTCTGTGAGAATAGCAGGTCAATAAAAAAAAGGAAGATTCTCAAATAGATGGATTGACACAGTGGCTGCAACAATGAGCTTAAACATAAAAATGATCCTATGTCTGGCCAAAATTGGGGAATGTTTCTGTTGTGCATAGGGTCACTCTGAGTCAGACTTGAAAATAAAAATGTTTTCTTAATGACAATTAAAATTTTTTTCTAATATTCTTCCAATACTTAAAATTTATCCTAAGGAAAATCATTTTATTTATCTCAAGATTCCTTTTCAGTACTCTTAGCATTTGAGTAAGTCCTTAACTAAAGCCCTATGTGTAAATGAAACAATAGGATATGAATTGCTTAAGTTAATGGGTCCTGTCTCCTTCTGTTCCTGTTTTATTTTTTAAGTTTTTATATGAAGTTTCTTGTATAACCAAAAGTTTGGAGGATGATATGGGAATAGATGTGGAGCTGAGATGCTCAATTTTAGAGAGCCTGAGCAGATCCTTAAACTATATGGCAGAACTTCTATTCTTACTTTGACTAATACCTAATGTAGAAGTCTTTGTTGTCCAATGTCAAGACATTCATTTTCTTTAGAGAAAATCCTCCTCATTCTTACCTTATAGAAAATCCATGCTCTCAATTCTTTGTTGGGTATGATAGTCCTTGTATTTCTAGAAAATAATAAGAACAGATGCATTTAGGTTACAGGTGATAGGCATTCATACAATGGGCAAAAATTTCCTTTTCTCTCTATTCTCCCTGAAGTCCTTAGTATTTACTCACCCCAGCTGTGAAACTTGCATTTCTCTGTGATGCCAATTTCATATTCTTACACTCACTTCAGACTCCATCATGCACATACCTGGGTGGTTGCTTTTTCTCCACTATCACAGTCATGAATAATCATGAATTTGTGCACTCTGGTTCTAAGATCTCTAAAATCATCTCAAGAATTCATGAAATTTCCTACTCCTTGTTCATGCTAAAAGCTTTTTTTACTTTGTGTAAATGTATATTGCCATTCCAATGGTGTCTTAGTATAGACAGGGAATGAATTTGTATGCTACGTGAGCTATCTTGAACTGGAAATTTACATCATTTTGCTATTCCTGGAGTGGTTACAATAATGAAAATAATAATTTAAAAATATGCTATTTTCTTCTGTTAATTTAACAACTTGTCTTATATATATTTACATAACTTTACACTATATATAAATTACATAGATTGCATACAAATAAATAACCTATGCTATTTAAAGTATATGTATATATAAATACATATATACATATATAGCAAAAGAGAAATTGGATAACAATTCAGTAGAGTTATGCATTACAAATAGAATATATAGGTGGATTTACATTGATTTCACTATTCATACTTTAATTGAAGTAATATCATATACTTAGTTATTAATTTTGTTATTTGTGATAATCTACTAGTAGTTTTAGGGATTCATGTTATTATCACATAAATGATTGTAAATTCCATGAGTTTATGAAAGTTTTGACTTGACAATGTAATTCTAGCACAAAAACAACAAAATGTGTATATT
>VMDO01036275.1:0-15297 GCA_007922755.1 Pedetes capensis
AACCAAATTGGTGAAATGAAAAACTCATTCGTTGGTATACATTTACATTGTGGAATGACTGAATCAACTAATTAACAAATTTATCATTGTTTATATTTATATTTATGTGAAAACACTTAAAATCTATTTTAATAATTAAAAATAAAATTATATATAAAATAAAATAAGGACCTATTCTTTGGAAAAATGAAAATGCTAAGAGTCTAGCCATACTGACCAGAAAACAAAAGAAAAAAACAAGAATTATGATTGTGAGAAAAATAGAAGAGTGATATGCTCCAAATTGGCAGATTAGAGAACCTCAGGTTTTCATTCCTCCACAAAACAACAACTCATAACCTTGGGAAGACTGTCAGCATTAACTTTTACAGATCTCTAGAGTCTAGTCAAAAACACACAACAGACAGGGGAAGATAATGTGAAGAAAGAACCTGCTCTATTGAGGTGAAAGGGTGCTGTGACATCTGGATAAATGTTGGCTTTTGTAAAGCTCCCACATATACCAGAAAATTGCTAAGGTTAGGCACATGCCCAGGGCTGGACACATGTTCAGAAAAAGCTTGAGAAGACCCATGCTTTCACCTTTGAATGACCTTCAGACTTCATGCAATGAGGAAGTAAAAGCTAAGGCAGAGAAATTCTCCACAAAGAGATCCATAGATTGAACACAATCCCAAAGAAAATCCAAGTTGTTTTTGTTATAGGTTTTTTTTTGTATTGTCCTTTTTTGGTAGAAATTCATAAGCTGATTCTAAAATTGATACAGAAAGGCAAAATAGCTAAAATTACAAATGAGTTTTTGAAATATGTTTTTAATTTGGAAGACTTCAATATAGGAATGCAGTATTTCAAGCTTTACTAAATAAGAGTATATTAATCAAAACAGTGTGGTATTGCGGAAAGGATAGACACACAGATCAGTAGAATAGAATGGAGAGTTGAGAAACATGCCCACACATAATGCTCAATTGATTTTCAACCATAGTGACAATACAATGTGGAAAGAATAATCTTTTCAACAAATTGTGCTAGACAGCCATAGGCCAAAATGAACTTAAACCTGTACTTCACACCTTAAACACAAATTAACTAAAAATGGATAACAGACTTAAATATAAAACCCAAGACTATAAAACTTGTAGAAGCAAGCATAGGGGAAAATATGACTTTGGTTAAAAAAAGACATTCTTAGATCTGACAGAAGAGTCACAAAATATGGAAGAACAACTTACTGAGTTTGATTTCACCAAAATTAAAATTTCTCCCAACAAATTGTTAAAAGTATAAAAAGATTAAGTCAAAGATTGGAAGAAATATTTTCATACCACAAAGGACTTGTATCCAGAATACATAAATAACATTCAAAATTAAATAACATGACCAGAAACCTAATAAAAATTTGTCAAAAGATCTAAACAGATACTTCACCAAATAAAATACACAAGTGACACTTTTTAGCAGTACTGGTGGGTTGAACCCAGGACCTCAAGCATGTTAAGCAAGTGCTCTACAACTGATTTGCAGGCTCAGAGCCTTTTTATTTATTTTTATTTTGACACAGGGTCTTACTAAATTGCATAGGCTGCCTCTAGCCTTAAACTTGAAATACTCCTGACTCAGTTTCCTAAGCCGTTGGGATTATAGGAAAGTGCCATGGGGCCCATTTTACATGTGTCAATCAGGCACACAAAATAGGCAAGCAGGAGGTGTGAATTATGACCACAGTATGATATCATAAGTAGAACATTTTAAGAATTATATAGTTAAAACAATCCATAGTATCAAGTACTTGCAAGGATGTGAAGAAACCAGAACTCTCATATACTACAGGTGAGAAAGCAAACTGCATGCCCACCTTGAAAACCACTTTAACAATGACTTATAAAGGTAAACATACACTTACCATAAAACTCAGCAACAGTACTCATAGGTATTTACTCAAAATAAGTGTAAATTATGTCACACAAAAATTTATGCATTTATAGTGTTTTTATTAATAATCACCAAAAATATAAATATCCTTAATGTCCTCCAGCCTCTGTAGCAATGTTGTGTGTGTTAAGTGCCACCAAGTCAGGTCTGACTCATAGTGACCCTGTGTACAACAGAATGAAACACTCCGCAACACTGTGCCATGCCTGACAATATGTTAGTGCCTCTCTGCTATTCAGAGGATTTTCAAAGGCTGGTTATTTTGAGTGGGCTGCCAGGCCCTTCTCCCACGCCTGCAGCACCTGATATTACTAGGCGGTCTCCCGTCTAAAGACTAGCCATGTTGGACCCTGCTTAGCTTCTGAGATCATATTATATATACATTCAGTGGAATGCTTTGTCGTTGTTGTTGTTGTTAGGTGCCGTCGAGTCGGTATCCAGCTTATAGAGCCCCTCATAGGGTTTTCAATGGCTGACTGTTTCGGGATTGCCTTGGGAGTGGATTGCCAGGTCCTTCTCCCATTTTTGCGGTGCTGGGAATCGAACTTGGGACCTCAGACACTGCAGCACAGCGCTCTACCAGCCCAGTGGAATACTAGTCAATGAAAATTGAATTAACTACTGGTAGACACAACAAAATGCATGAATTTTAAATGAATATTATTGCATGAAAGAAGCTGAACACAAATCTCTCTATGCTGTATGATTCCATTTGTATGACATTTTGGAAAGGGTAAAACTTGAAAGACAGAAAGCAGATGAGTTGTTGTCAATTTTCAAGGGTTAGTGGTGAGGGGATTGAATAGCAAGAAGCATGAGGGCATTTTTCCAGTTGATGGACCTGTTCCATATCTTTATTTTCCTAGAGGTTTTATGATTGCACACGATAAAGAATGAACCACACTACATTCGTTTTTTTTTAAACACAAAACAAAAGCAAGAACAAGATACTACAATTCAAATGATCCAACACATCAAAACCAATGAAACAATATTATACATGGAAATTATTCTATGAACATATGGAAAATCATATATGGCAAGAAAATAATAGACTATTAAAAATATGCCTAGTGTCCAATGAGCATAAAATGTCCAAAATTTCTAGATAATCTGAGAAATGAGAAAGAAAGAAGGTACCATTCCACACCCACACATGTCTGTCAGTTTGCCATACTGTGGGGGCTTGCTTGTTGTTGTGATGCTCAAAGCTATGCTACCAGTATTAGAGATAGCAGCAGGGTCACTCGTGGACGGGTTTCAGCTGAGCTTCCAAATTAAGACAGACCAGGGAGGAGGATCTGGGAGCCACTCTTGAAAAAAATGAGCCGTTAAAAACTCTATGAATAGCAGAGAAACACTGTCAGATATAGTGCCAGAAAATGAGCCTTCTAGGTAGGAAGTCAAGTTATGTTGGGGATTTTTAAAATGCACTCCATAACTAGGGCCCCTCATATTAGCCTGAGGGACTGACCTCTAGGTGACCCCAGGGCCACATTCCACTCACTCACTCCTACCCCTCCCATCGAGTGAGCAAAGATGGCCCCTGACCAGCCTGACCAGCCTCAACTACCTCAATTTTGATTGGCTACCCCTAGCATCTCAGTTAGATAACTGCCCCTAGCTGGCAGGTATGACAGTTCACCTGCTGTACCTGTCAGGGATGTGCCCTGATTGGCTAACCCCAGTACACACCCCCCTCTGGGACCCTATATAAGCAGGGCTCCTGGACTCCCTTGAACCCACCACTGTTTTCCATCCCTCAACTGCTGCCTGGACCACATCACCTTGATCCAGCGCTCGCCAATCCAGCAGAAGATCTCCAACCAACCCTACATGTCAAGAACAGGGACCCCCAAAGCGCCGAAGGCTACAAGCAAGCCACCAAGAGCCTCCAATTCCTCCCATCCTTGGGAAGGGGGGAGGCAGAAAAGGTGAGCTGCAAGAGTCAAGACCACTGGACCTCCAGCCCAGTGGAATACCAGCTGCCTGTAGCTGTGACTTTAAGGCTGAGCTGTTCCACCAGTCAGCCTGCAGCATTCTATACTTCAGGCTTAGAGTTAGCACTTGAGCACTTGACAGGGGCTGCTTGCTGGTTGCACCCCACTTGGGGAGTAACCCAATAAACCTTCCCTTTCCTGTTTCCTGCAGAAAGTCTCCTGAGGTTGTTCTTTGGTGCCTCCGCCCACTACACCAACCTGGTCCAGTGGGTCCCTGATACCCACTTGGTGTCAGGGCAAGGCTCTGACCTCTGCCAGACCTAAGCTGAACCCCGACAGAGCTACCTTTCATTGCAAATTTTTTTTTACCAACCTAAACAGTGACTATACACAAGGAATTCACTAGATAGAATATACAGGAACAGATTTGACTACATTTGTAGAAAGAGATAATGGAAAACCTCAATATCAAATATCAGAACAAGACTACATGCTAATTGTGGATCAGACCATCAACTGCTCATAAGCAGGTTCAAACTGAAAATGAAGGAAATCAGAACAAGTGTATGAGAACAAAGGTATGACCATGAGTATATCCTACCTGAGTTCATAGACCACCTCAAGAACAGCTTTGATGCATTAGACACTAATGATTGAAGACCAGACAAGTTGTGGCATGATATCAAATACATCAGTCATCAGGAAAGCAAAAGAGTATTTTAAAAGACAGGAAAAAAGAAAAGACCAAATTGTATGTCAAAAGAGACTCTGAAACTTTTCCTTAAACATCCAGCAGCTAAAGAAAAAGAAGATATCATGAAGTTAAGGAACTAAACAGAGGATGTCAAAGGGCAGTTTGACAAGACAGAATCAAATATTATAATGACATGAGCAAAGAACTGAAGATAGAAAACCAAAAAAGAAGAACACATTCTGTTTTTCTCAAATTCAAGAAATTAAAGAAAAAATTCAAGACTTGAGTGGAAATAGTGAAGGATTTTAGAGGGAAAATATTAAACAATGCAGGAAATATCAAAAAAAGATGGAAGGAATGCACAGAGTCATTATACCAAAAAGAATTGGTGGATGACCAACCATTTCAAGAGGTTGCATATGAAGAGGAACCAATGGTACTGAAGGATGAAGTGGAAGCTGCCTTGAAAGAACTGGTGAAATACAAGGCCTCAGGAATTGATGGAATACCAACAGAGACATTTCAATAAATAGATGCAGAACTGGAGGTGCTAGTGTGTTTATGCCAAGAGGTTTGGAAAACAGGAACCTGGCCAACTGACAGGAAGACATCTATATTTGTGCCTATTCCCAAGAAAGGGGATCCAACTGAATGTGGAAATTATTAGGCAATATCATTAATATCACACACAAGCAAAATTTTACTAAAGGTTATTCAAAAGCAACTGTAGCAGTATATAGACCAGGAACTGCTGGAAAATCAAGCCACATGCAGAAGAGGACATGTAACCAGGGACATCATTGCTGATTGTTGTTGTTAGGTGCTGTCAAGTCCGTATCCGACTCATAGAGACCCTCACAGGGTTTTCAATGGCTGACTGTTTCGGGTTGCCTTGGGAGTGGATTGCCAGGCCCTTCTCCCATTTTTGCGGTGCTGGGAATTGAACTCGGGACCTCAGAGACTGCAGCGCAGCACTCTACCAACTGAGCTAAATCATCGCTGATATCAGATAGATATTAGCCAAAAGCAGAGAATACCCGAAAGATGTCTGTTGTTGTTGTTGTTAAGTGCTGTTGAGTCGGTATCCAACTCATAGCGACCCTCATAGGGTTTTCAATGGCTGACCATCTCAGGATTGCCTTGGGAGTGGATTGCCAGGCCCTTCTCCCAGAAAGATGCCTATCAATGTTTTATTGACTATGCAAAGGCATTTGACTGTGTGGATCATAATAAATTATGGATAACACTGCAAAGAATGAGAATACCAGAGCACCTAATTGTACTCATGAGAAATCTGTACATGCACCAGGAGGCAGTAGTTCTAACAGAACAAGGAAACACTGCCTGGTGTAAAGTCAACAAAGGGTTATGTCAAGGCTATATCCTTTCACCATATCACTTCAATCTCTATGCTGAGCAAATATTCCAAGAATCTGGGTTTATGAAGAAGAACATGGCATCAGGATTGGAGAGGAAGACTCATTAACCTCATTAACAGTCTACACTTTGTTTTACTTGGTTCTATAATCAACACCAGTGGAAGCAGCAGTCAAGAAATCAAAAGACACGTTGTATTGGGAAAAACTATTGCAAAAGACCTCTCCAAAGTGTTGAAAAGGAAAGATGTAACATTGAAGGTGAAGGTGTGCCTGACTCATGCCATGGTATTTTCAGTTGTATGCTTGTGAAAGCTGCAACAATGGTCTTTACCATAAAAAAGATCACGTGTCTGGCACAGAATTGGGAAATGTTTCATTCTATTATACATAGGGTTGCTATTCCACCAGTATAGCCTGCCAAAAATCTAAATGCATGATAGTGCCAAGTGTTGACAAGAAAGTGAAATGCTGCCGGAGGGAGTGAAAACTATTGCAACCATTTTGAAGAGCAATTGGGAAATAACTGTTGGAGCTTTGAAGCATCTACCCTATAACTCAGCTACTCCCTTCAGGTCTTTATTCAACACAAACCCTTGCACATGTGCACAGTGAGATGTGTACAGGAATATCCACTCAGTGCTTGGAATGTCATCCTGTTTAAACTGAATGGTAGTAATAGGTATCTTTCTGCAAATAGGATTCTACCTACCTCAGAGAGCTTCAGTAAAGACTACTTGGCAATCAGCACAGATTCATGTACTACAAGAGAGATGTGGTCTCATTCTCCTCTTTGCAGAATGAGTTAACCTGGTGGGCCAGGTGAACTACACATAAAATCATTCATATCCACTCTTCAGCATAAAATAAGTGCTTTCCCTCCTATGATTTTGTTGCTGTTTTCCTGTTGCTTTGTCACTGCTAGGGATAATTTTATCTTCAAAATCCACTGTCTACTAAGCCATCCGTCCTTTATTTCACTGTTAAACCAGAAAACTCCTATTTTTTTCTCTCACATCAATTGTAGCCAGTACATGCATTTTTATTTTTTTCTACAAGGAGCTATTCTCGAAGTTGGCATATTCATATGATGTCCCACTCTTGCCTGCTCCAGCTTTGAAATCATTATGTCCATTCAGTACCCTTTGTTAGGAACCATATCATCTCCCTCAAGCTTTGATGTTGAGCTATTAGAAGGCTGGGATTTTCTGTGAAGGAATACTATTTACTCTCATTCTTTCTTCATTCATTGTTTGCACATCACAGAAGAGGTGAAGAGGTGCAGATAACCCTGAGACTGACTCCTGCCTCTACTATGTGTTGGTTAAGTTTCCCTTGATCATTTTAATCTTAGTTTTTGTCTCTGTGGATATCAGTACACTCACAGGCCTCTTGTGAGCATTAAATTAGATAAGAGGTACTGGATGTGGAAAGGTACATTGTAATTGTCAAGTGCCAACCAAATGCTAGTTATTATCAATCTATCACATCTATTATGTAGAATTGTCTGGTTCCTGTCCCAACATCTGTGAAATTTTCAGAACAGGTGGGGCAAAAGATCCATCTTTTTTGGGTTCATTAGAAACTTAGAAACAATGGCCATTTTGAGGGCAGAGGATCTTCCAGGGAAGGAGTAATTATTTTATTACTTAAAAGTATGGATTGAGAGCCCTACTCCTAGAAATTTTGATTTGGCAGTCTGGATGGAGCCCAGGAGCCTAGGTTTCTAAAAGTCTTTTAGATGATTTTGATTTTTGATCAGCAAAGTTTAAGAATTAGTTCTCAGCCAGACATGTTGTATATGCCTGTAATCCCAGTACTTGAGAGGCAAAGGCAGGAGGATTGCAAGTTAGACGTTGGCCTGAGTGACACAGAAAGACCCTGTCTCAAAAACCTAAGGGCTGAGTATGTAGTTTAGTGGTTAGAGTGCTTGCTTAGCATGCACAAGGCCTCAGGTTTGATCTCAGCACCACAAAAAAGAAAATTAATTCTCTAATATATTAACATCATTTTTGTTCCCAGTGTCTCAAAATATATCTCAGCTCTGTCTGATACATTTGTTTTGCATTCTGTTGCCCTATAACTAATTGCTGTTTTTAGGTCCAGCCCCTTTATGTTGGTGCTTCAGCTGTACTATTTGACCCTCAAATCTGGTATTCTTTAACACCGCTTTCTTCAGACTATCAGTCAAGTCCACCCAAAACTGTGCTCAACCCAGGTATCAGCTGACATTATTAAGGAGTTTTATTCCCACCACCTCCATTCTTAGCCTTGCCTTGAGCATACTTCAGCTAGAAATGACCAGGGTGTAATTGCTGGGACTGAACCTAAAACTTTTGGCTCCAATATTTCTCATTAGCACCACTGCTATCTATTGCTATTTCTGCTAATATAGCTTCTTGAGAAAGGTACTGGTGATATTAAGACGATAGTTTTCCCTTTCAGACATATCTGTGTCTGGAGCAATTGAGCTCTGTGCTCACAGAGGACAGTGCAGACTCTCTTGTGTGTTTGTGCTTCAGTTTGGGGGAGGCAGAGAGGTTTCTTTCTTTTGGATAGATGAGCTAGACACCTGAGACCCATTTGTAGGTTTTAAAGAAATGCTAAGCAATACAGTTGGCAGCCTTGTCTAAGAATATGGCCATTAATACTATTTAAAATTCCAGAAGGGTACATGTTGTTGTTGTTGTTGTTAGGTGCCATCGAGTCAGTATCCAACTCATAGTGACCCTCATAGGGTTTTCAATGGCTGACTATTTCGGGATTGTCTTGGGAGTGGATTGCCAGGCCCTTCTCCCATTTTTGCAGTGCTTGGAATCAAACTCAGGACCTCAGAGACTGCAGAGCAATGCTCTACCAACTGAGCTAAATCCCATCCCAGAAGGGTACATAGGGCCATCAAATTCAAACTTCTTTCCCAGGCTGGAATGAGTCCCAGAAAAAGGAGAGAATATGAGGTCAAAAGTGTTGGATCCTTGTTCGGGCACCAACTATGTTGGGCCCCACATTTGGGCGCCAACTCTATGTGGGGCATGCGCCTCCTGGTCTGGCTTGGAGGTTTGGATGGGCTGCACCGCCGCACACACAGATACTAAACACAATTCACTCGGGACCCTCAGGTGAGGGGCGCAGACTCCTGCGGCCCTGGGAACCCCGGCGGAGACGGGAGAAAGGAAAAGCCTCAGGCGCTTTTGCCTTCCAGGGGCAAACACCTGTGTTGGTCGTCTCGATGGTCACTAGGAGACATCTGTTGCTTCCTCGGTGGTCAGACGGAGAGCAGGTTCTTTTCCTTGTTGATGATTGAGATGGGAGAGCATTTTTTCCTCATCAAAGGTCCGGGGGAGAGCAGTGGGAGAGGTGCTTCCTCATCGGTGGTCCGGGCAGGTACAGGCGAGAAGGCGCAGAAAGGGTGCCAAAAAAGGCTGTGCCAAAAAGGCTGTGCCAAAAAGGGCCGAGCTGCCGTGGCGCAGCTCTTTATGTAACTCGCCCATGGAATGGCCTGAGCCAATCAGCTTTCAGTCCAATTGTCCAATCAGGAAGGGTTTTGTACAAACGTGCAACCAAGTTACTTTCATCTTCCCTAGATTTCTAACTTACAAACCAGATATTCAAATGCCATTTTCCCAGTTTGGGAGTTTTTGCCAATTTCCTCCCAATTTTTCCCTACAAAAAGCATGACTAGTAGCTTCTGAGAGTAGCTCACTGATCTGTCCACAACCAAGGACACCAGAACATCCCTTCTACATGACTAGACCCACAACTTCTGATACCATAAGAATAAGTGCACTTCTAAATGAGGTGCTTGTAGATGTATTGTAGGTAAATAAGCTTTTTTTTCTATGAAAGACAAATCCACATTACTACTACCTACCCAAATGGATTAACACCTATTTCCTGCTTTAGACCATATTGTTGTTGTTGTTGTTAGGTGCCGTCGAGTCGGTATCCGACTCATAGCGACCCTCTGAACCACAGAGGAAACACTATTGTCAGTGCTTCTCTGCTGTTCATAGGGTTTTCAATGGCAGATTGATTTTTGGGAGGGGGTTGCCAGGTCCTTCTCCCAAGCCTACAGCTTCTAGTGTTCCCAGGTGGTCTCCCATCCAGGTACTAACCAGGCCCAACCCCGCTTAGCTTCCAAGATCTGATGGGATCGGATGCCACAGGGCTATGGCTGCAGGCTTAGACCATATAGTAGTCTGTATACTGAAAGGATAGTCTCCATTCCAGTGGCACATATAGCATAAGATTTTGAGTATAGAGTTTTTATTCAGGTCAAATCAATGATAGACTTGGGAATATTCAGAGGCTTTATCAACTATACCTGCTCATCACTTGATCTAAGGCTACCTCATTAGTAGTCATTGCTGATGATCATAGCCACTAAGGAATGAGGGAATACCCCCGCCAAAAAAAAAAAAACCTAGAATGTTTGGAAGAAGCTTGTTATGGTTTAGATATGAATGTCCCCTTGCACTTCCATGCTGTTGAAGCACTTTTCAAAATTGTCCATCAACAGATGATTGGATTAAAAATGTATAAATACACAGTGGAATATTATTCAGCAGTAAAAAAGGATGAAATTGTATCATTTGCAGCAAAATGGATGGAACTGGAGATCATTGTTTTTTAAGTGCAATAACCCAGACTCAAAAAGAGAAATATCACGTTCTCACTTGTATGTGAAAGCTAGTTCTATTAAAGGAAAAAACAATGTGTATGTGTGTGTATACACACACATTGTTATACACACACACATATAAACAAGTGTACATATCTACAATTGGAAAATACAAAAAGACCAAACACAAGTGAGGAGGGGACCAGTGGGAGGAGGAAGGGGATCAGGAAAGTGGGAGGGGGAAGAGGAACAACATAGCAGGGTAAGGAGGAAGAGAATAAGGGCAAAATATAGGATGTAACTCTATGAAAATCCCATAGTGAAACCCATTATACTATATGCCATTTTAAAACATCATAGTATACCTCATAAATATTTACAATTATTGATACAAGCTAATCAAAAAGTTTTTCTACATAATTTAAAGAGATGAAAATGCTAACAATCAGGTTTTAATAATTGCAAATTGTATATAGGAATTAAATTATCACTCTGTACACCATAAATATGTACAATTAAGATACTAATAAAAAATATGACATGTCCCTCTAAAAGGGTCATGCATTGAAGGTTTGGTCTCCAGTTGGTAGTATTCTTGAGACGTGATTAGATAATGAGGGCACTAACTTCATAGATGAATGGACTATTAAGAGGTGGGAGCTAGTTGGAAGAAGTGAGTCACTGAGGTCATGACTTTGAAGGGTATATCTTGTCTCTGTCCCCTCTCCTTTTCCTCTCTCTGCTTCCTGGTCATGATGAGGTGAGCAGCTTTCCTATGCCATGCTCTTTTACTATGATGTTTCTGCCTTGCCATAGGCCTAAAAGCAATAGAGCTAGCCAACCATGGATGAAACTTCTGAAACTATGAGCCAAAATAAACCTTTCTTCCCTTAAGTTGATTTGCTCCATTATTTCATCAAGTGATGGAAAATGACTAACACAGTCCTATTACCTACCACTTGATGTCTACATTTCTTCTAGGTCCTGGTGTTTCCTGGCTGCAGGTCCTATATGACCTATACTCATCTATTTCACTTACCGCTTTGGTTGCCAACGTTCCCCCATCCCCACCCCATACAAAGCTGTTTCTGTCTGTTGTCCTACCACAGAGGATTCATCAATGATTTAGTATTACAGAAGAGGTCTGAAAATATTTGAAACAGGGAATCTGCTGCCTCCCTCCCTTTGGCTCTCACTTCCACATTCCCATCTCAAATATGACTGAGCAGTAGTTTTGGTATCTCAGGCTCAAATTTCTCCCAAGCAGATAGAAACACTTCTGAAGCTGAGGTCCTGTTCAATTATCTTAGCCCCTCTATGTCTCAAAGTTCAATATCCTTCCACTTACTTGCTGTTTAGTTAACTCCACTTTTTCTAATGATTCTGTAATCGAATCTTTCTGAGAAATTTCCTAGTATACTGTCCTTGACCAAATTGGACTTACCATATTATACATAAGAGAAGTGAAATTGAAAAGCTGTATTTCAAATAGATCATCAAGAGAAGTATACTTTCCATGATCTATGTAATACTCTAGCTATTTCTCAACCTTGATAAACTCCATATTTTAAAAATTTCTCTTGAACAGTGATATAATAGCCTACTTGAGAAGACTTGTTTGTTGGTTCAAACTTCAAATCCCTAGAAAACCTGATTCAAGTTATTTCTACTGCCATAGCAGCATCTTCTCTGGGCCAACCACAGGAAATACATATCTACTGGTTCTGAAATGGGATTGATGAACCAAGTCTTCTGTGCTACAGCATCTGTGTAATGTTGAACAAGGTGTCAATAGTTGTAAAATAAGAGATTTCCACTTCTAATCTATTACATATATTTGTCAATTCTTGGAGTAGAGTGCTGCTCTGTGTTCTCTGAGACCCTGGTTTGAATCCCCACCAGCACAAAAAATGGGAGAAGGATCAGGCAGTCCACTCCTGAAATAATCCTGAAACAATCAACCATTAAAAATCCTGTGAATGGGGACATCTGCACTTCCATGTGTAACGCAGCACTATTCACAACTGCAAGGTTATGGAACCAATCAGGATATACATCAACAGATGAAAGTATTGAAAAATTGTGGCATATATACACAATGAAATATTACTCAGCAATAAAGAAGAATGTAATCATGTCATGTGCAGCAAAATGGATAGAACTGGAAAACATCATCTTAAGTGAACAAACCCAGTCCCAAAAAGAGAAATACCACAAGTTCTTGCTCATACTGTGGGATCTAAATCTAACTTCAAGGAAGAAAACAACTATACATATGTAGATTTTTATGAAAATGAACAATAGTAGTTATCTAAGAAGGAAAAATATAAGCAGAGTAGAAAGAAGAGGGGAGGGGATCAGTGGGTGGGAGCAAAGTGTGGGAAGTGGTGAAGGGGAAGGGAAATAAAGTAGAGAGAAAAAAGGGAAAAAGGAGAGAGGAAAATCACAAAATACATGATATAACTATATGAATACATGGGAAAAATAGTGGAAAGGAAAGAAAAAATCAATGAGAATATTACCCATGAATGTATATGATTTTATTACATATTAATCAAATGGTTCTATAAAATATCTAAGTTGATGAAAGTGTAACCAAAAGTGATATATTAGTTGTGTAATGGAAATAGAAAAAGCCTTATTACCCTATACCCTGATGACATTTATAAATGAAGAAACAAGGCAGAAAAAGAATACCCTGTGAACCACAGAGCACTGACATAGTGCCAGGTATAGCACAGTGTTGGAGAGTGCTTTGTTTTGTTGTACGTGGGTCTCTACAAGTTGCACCTGACTTGAGGGCACCTAACAACAACAAATGATGAATTATTCAGTTTTCACTTTTCTCCACTGATCACCTCCCTTAAATGTACTTCTGAAAGGTTGAAAAGGATAAAACTAAAACTAACAAACAAACAAACAACAAAAAAAAAACTGTGATCTAGGCAAAGAAAAGTTTGTGGTTTCCTAATCCTACATGTATGTTTAAGTGGTTTAGCATGCATAGGAGGCATACCAATGCACAGTGGAACCACCTACATATTCCAGTTTCTATAAGAGACACTACTTGGAGGATATAGTGTTGAAAATAGTCAATCAATATGTATTTTGAAAGGTAAAGTTCATGTCTAGGTATTCTACAATGCTACTGTAGTGAGTCAACTCATCTCATTTATAATAGTGAATATGGCCCCTGGAGACTTTTCCTGACCCCAAATTAGAGATATCATCCAATGTTTTGCCATTATTTGTGACATCTGTCTATCCTAACAGGTCACTGTAACATTCTTTACCTAGATTTTAATCTCCAAATTCTTATTCTCATGGTGATAGTACACCATTCAATTCTATTTACTGTAATCCTCTTCATCAAAGTCTTCCACATCCATGTGTAGACAAATTACCTCATTTCTGTCTACTCTCCCCTCTGGGTTATGAACATATCAACTGAATCCTTGAAGAATCTCTACAATGCTATAGTCTCAATGATTTGCTATTGATCCATTTATCTCGCCACTGAATAATTCTGGTAGAAAAACTTGCCATACTCCTACAGATAGAATATTTCCTTTTATGTAAACATCAGATTCCACCTTCACCATTTCCTAAAAATGACTACTACAAGTGATACAATGGTGACTAGTCCTTCCCTGAGCAAATCAGGTTGTCCAGAAGCATTTACATTCTGTCTGGTGACCAAGGCTTCAGATAAAGAATGTATTAGCCTGTACTGGACCTTGGGAGAGGATAAGATGCCATGTGACCTTTCTCTTGGTATATATGAATTTCCACTCCAAATTTGAGCTCAAAGTTTCATAACTATTAATTCTATGTCTTTCAAGATAACAGTAATCATCAATCTAGTCACCTGCTGACTCTGTTTTGTAGGTAATTTCTCTTTCACTGCTTTCTTCTAAATCCTATTCCTTAAGGATTGAGATAATGTTCAAAATGGAGTATATTTTAAAGAGATTGAACATGCAATGCCTTGGCCGCTGTGGTATTGTAGGATATGTCAAAAAGGTCATCATGGCATTATTTGTTCTTCCTTCAGAATGTCCCAAAACTCTTCCAGCCTTCCACTTAGTGTCCTCAGGGAAACAACTATCTCATTCCACCCATCGGAAGGGTGTCATAGATGTGGTACCTAAATCTGCTCAAAACTGTCAGTGGCTCCCACAAGTTACATCAAAGGTGATATGTAGTATATGCATATGGCTTTGTAAAAATACCTCAGGAAAATCTCCAAGTTCTGCCTTCTACCTTTTTTTCTTCTTTTCTAACTCAACATATGTACTTCTCTTGCTCTGCTGTATGGTTTCCATACTGTTTGCCTGATAATTAGTTCTTCATCGTCTGCAGGGTCTGCACTGTCTGGCTGGGCTGATTTCCAGTTTCATTCCTGAGCATTTTCTTTCAGATTGTCCTTCTCTGTTGGGGATCTTTAAAATTATATTTCTCAGCTAGGGTCCCTCATAACAGCCTGAGGGGCTGACCCCTAGTTAACCCCAGGGCTCATCTCACTCACTCAAATGAGCCCCTCCCATTGAGTGAGCAAAGATGGCCCCCAGCCAGCTTGACCTGCCCTAACCACCCTAATTTTAATTGGCTCCCCTCACCACTTGCAGGTAATAACTGTTCCCACCTGGCAGGTACATCAGTTTACCTGCTGTACCTGTAAGGTGTGTGCCCTGATTGGCTGAACCC
Source organism: Pedetes capensis (assembly GCA_007922755.1). Classification (NCBI taxonomy): domain Eukaryota; kingdom Metazoa; phylum Chordata; class Mammalia; order Rodentia; family Pedetidae; genus Pedetes; species Pedetes capensis. Next base: position 15,271 of record VMDO01036275.1, read on the forward strand.
CACCATGTGACCTTTCCAGGACCCTAT
>VMDO01036276.1:0-15299 GCA_007922755.1 Pedetes capensis
AAGGGGGAGAGGGAAGATAAGAATGAGGTCAATATAAATGGACTAAAAATCGCATGTAATTGTTCTAACAAGATAGAAACAAAGACCACTACAGGAAAAGTTTCTATCTTAAACAGAAATGGAACCCAAGGACATATAGAAAAATACTATATAGTAAAAGATAGAGAAGACTTGGATGGGAAACTTAGATAGGAAGGGGCGAGGGAGGAAACATAGAGGAGGGTAAGGGGTAACCTATATGAGTAATGCTTATCAAATTGCATATATGAAAATTGTCACAATGAAAAGCATGTCAAAATGAATCACATTATGATGTACATTAAAAATTTCTAATTAAAAATAAATAAATAAATAAATAAGGGAAAAAAAAGAATAAATAAGAGAGGCTACTTTGATGGACTATCAAAGTTGTTTGGGCTGCCTTTCTCCTTTCAGAGCATTCATTAGCATCTATGATTCTGACCAGCAAGATCAATAGTGGATTCTGACCAAATTCCAGAGAACTTTTTAAACCATACTCATTAACCTGGAGTCCATAAACCCCCAGGGTTTTCTTGGATGAGCTCCACAAGGCCCTGAATCCCCTACAATTATAGGGAAATTATGATGTGTACATTTTTCCTAGAGAAAGATCATATTGCTTTCACCAGATTCTCAAAAGTTCTTGGTACCTCAAAATACGTTTTATGTAATATTTTCTTATTCCCTTGAGATCAAAGAGCCACGTGTTCGCCAACAAATCATTGCATGTGGTAGAAGAATCTTGCAGTTGTTCCTTGTGAGAGAGAAGACTTCTTTATCAAGCCATGAGGGACTCTCACTTCCTGCTAAATACCAATGCTTCAGAGCCATGCAAAAGATATTGACTCTATAATCACTGAAATCTGTTTTGGCTGACATAAGTCAGCATTTTTTTGGTACTATTTGTACTTTTTGTACTATTTATAATGTTTTAGAGTTTTTGTACTATTTATAATTTCCTTTAGATTTACAGCCATCACATAACCATGCTTTCAAGCAGTATACTAATCTTCTAGAAAATAAGTACAAAGAAAAGCCATAATTCTTTTTTATTTTTAAGTTTTGCTACAATTTCATTTTAAGAGTATCTCCTCAGGAGAAAAAACTTACCTTCATTTCATTATTCTGTTCAAAGGGCCCCTCAATTTTCAAATATATAATTTTTATATTTAATTGTGTCATTCTAAATTGGTCACCATTTATAATCTTAGCTACTTAGCAAATGTTTTTGTTTTTTAAAAAATAATGTTTATTTACCGTAATTTAAGTGATAAGAGACAGAACCATAACATGTTCTAACTTATTACTTAATTGGTCAGCTAGTATCAGTGGCATCCTTTGATTACAACACTATTACAAATGAGGCAGTCTGTACATATTATACCTATGGTATTTTGCCTATGCTGGTTACATATTTAGGTTTTTTTTTTTGACGAAATCATAAAATTTCTTCCTTACTCTCAATTTTTGCAACTTGTATCTTTCTACATTGTCAGGGCACATAAAATTAATGTTGTGTTTTTTAATCTAATTCACATATTTGTTTCAGACTTAGTTCTGATAAATATATTAAATGCTTTGAACTGGTTATTTTTACTAAAGGTTTTCTGACATCCTTCGGTTGGCCACAACCTCAACTTTTAGTAGATGAGCAGTATTTCTTGAGTTGTGGCATAGTCAATATTATTTGTAGCATTTATACTTAATAAACATCTTGGATGGACATAAAATCTTTGGATTACATTTTGTTTCCTTGAGTATCTGAGAGCTTTTGCTCCATTGGTCTTTAATGTTGAATACTAGCAAAGAAAAATCTAAAGCCATCCAGTGTTAATTTTCTACCTGTAAATAATGTGATATTTCTTCCTGGTTGTTTAACATGTGTCTTTTAAAACTTATTCTGAATTGACAAATAATTTTCTGAAATTATAGGGTACAAAGTGATGTTTTGATCTATATTACTGTAAAAAGATTCAATCAAGTTTCTTAACAAATCCATCATCTCACTAATTGATCATTTTTTGTAATGAGAATATTAAAAACGCATTCTTGTATCAATTTTGAAATATACGATGCATTATTAACTGTCTTTACCATGCAATGCAAGAGATCACTAAAACTTATTTCGTCAGTATTACTGAACTTTACAAACTTTGATAATCATCTCTCTTTTTTCCATTCATCCCTCTCATCTAATCTCTGCTTTCTGTGTCACTAAAGTCTAACAAATTCACTAGGATATGTCTTGAACACATATGGGTTGGGTATGGAGCAGCCTACTTCTGAGTATTGACTTGGCTAATTTCAGTGGTACATGAAATGCCCATTCAATAGATAAGGGTATTATTTTATGGTCACAACAATTTTTCTTAGGTTATATTTTCAAATATTTGTTTTGTTCTGTTGTAGTTTTTTCTTCTTCAGGGACCCCAATTATCCCTTTCTAGGTTCTACTTTGCTTGGTTTATATATTATCATCTCTCTTTAATCCTTTTTAGTTCCACCCTTTTTTTATTTTACTTTGTTGAATCATCTTGTTTTGATACTCTATGTCCTTGGATAGCTTTTCCTTAGTGTCTACTTTCACATCTGCTTCTTCCAATTCTTTTATATCTCTGTGATAGTTTTGGTTTATCTTTTCTACTTCACTGAATTCTGCCAATTGATACTCTATTTCCTCCCACTATCTCATTATCACTTTCTTGAGTTCTTGCATTTATGATTCATGGTCTTCCCTCATAGAAGTTAAGAGGTTTATTAACATTTTAAATGCATAGTAAAACTTTAGTCACAACTTCATATCTGCTCTGTAGCAACATTTTTCTTATAAGTGCTCATCTGTTGACAAGTTTATTGCTCTCTTTTGTACTTTTTCTAGTTGTATTTTATGGCAATTTCCTGCCATTTCCTTTTTGATTGTTTGTCTATTGAAAGGTTTGATTTTTCACTGGGTGTGGTGGCACATGGCTGTAATTCCAGTGATTTGGGATGCTGAGGCAGGAGACTGTAAGTTTCAGGCCAGAGCAAGTCTGCATAATTTAGGGAGACCCTACCTCAAAATAAAAAGTAAAAACTGGGATGGTAGATCACTTGCAAAAGTATGTATGAGGCCCAGGGGTCAAGCCTCCAGTCCTGCTAAAAAGGTTGATTTTTTCCTAGACAAGGTTTTGTGCATGAATTTCCTATGTAAATGTGTATGGCTAGAGAAGGAAGAGGGATTCATGACTGCATGAATGTGTATGTGTGGGTGTAAATGTCCAGAAGTACCTCTTGGATCCAGTATTGGTTTGACAAGAGGATAAAATGCACAAGTGAAAAATCACATAGTTAATGCTGAACTGAGAATCTGATATAAGCAAGGCCTCACCAATAAAAGAAAAACAAATAACATTTTCATGCTAGTGGAAATATCTTTCCACCTTAGATAGAGGATGACTCATAAAAGTCATGCTTGGTTAAGGCACTGCTTAGTTACCTGTAGTGGTCAAGAGAACCTAACTCAGAAGGGCCAGGGTGGGGAGCTCTGCCTTGGTATTGTAGTTAAACCAAACCTGAACCATTTAAGGCCCCCCAATTGAAATTCTAACAGATGGAAGTTCAAATAGATGGCACTCTTCAGTTGAATTTCCAGTGGCTGCCTTGTCTTCCCCAATATTTAGACAAGCTGCTGGGAACCTGCCATTATCTTGAAGCAGGAGGGAGACGATAACTTCTCTCCTCCAGCCCCATGCCTTCTACGATCTTGGAGACAAAGTTCTGCACCTCAGCTATAGTTTCATTTGTTTCTACTACATAATTAGTGGAACTACACTTCTTTGACTTATCCACCACTTCTTGGGCATACCCTTACTACAACAGAGGCTGATTCCAGCAGGAACTCTGCAAAGAAGGCATGCCTCCTTATTAGGTGCCTTCCTCTCTTGGTCACATATGCCTTCTTCATCTCACATTGATACACTTCAGGATGTTATGACACAGTCTGATGAGTATAACAATGAGCCCCAAATTTTTAATTCTTCCAGTTTGACCTTGGAAATAAATCACTCATCACAAAAAAAAATGGCTTAGACCTTGCTTTGCATTCTCTTCAAGGATAACTTCCCTGTGAAGATAGAATATTATGTTTTCAACTCTGTTATAGCCTCAATAAATAGAATGTCCATCGATAAAAAGTGTATCTATTAGAAACTGAAGTTGGAGTCATGGTCCTTTCTGTTCACCAATATCCCTTACAAAAGAACTAACAAACTAGATTTTATCTCTATATTATTTCTAGGACAGTTTTTCTCTATAGATTTACCTATATGCTTTGTTTTTTTTCCCTATCCCACAATAAAAAGGATACAGCCTATGAAATTCTTTTTAGTCTAAGTTTCCAGGGAATCTAGAATCACATCCAGTACTCACCTGGTTGTAGTTATACTAATTCATATAGCAAGTACCACAGATTATTTTGCTTTTCTTGGGTACTGGGTTATTGTACTTTTCCTAAATCTTTTTTTAATTTACAGGTTTATTTAGGAGTAATTAAAACAGAAAAACTTGCTTATGTTTAATATATACAACTTGATGAACTGAATATATGCACATACCCATGGTCATACCTTTACAATAACCAAGGTAATAAATATATTTATTACCTCCAAAAATTTCTTTGTGTTGCTTTGCTTTTTTGGTTATATGGAATATGGACTGCTTCATGAATTTGTGTGTCATCCTGTACAAAGGCCATACTAATCATCTCTGCATCATTCCAATTTTAGTATATGTGGAAGCACTTTGGAAGTATTTAGGAAGCACTTTGAATGTCATGAAAGATCATTAATAAATCTATCAATGTACTCTGCAGACACACTTGGACTCTCCCTTAGACTTCAGGTACAGGAAGGAGGAAATATTAATACCTATTTCTATTATTGATTTTCACTAGCCTGCTCTTCCTTATTTACAAAATAGCATTAGCAACCAAACTGCCTAATTATTCTTCTTTAATTGTGAAAGTAATATGTATTTTGTTTTAAAAAGTTTAAAGTGAATATTCCCCTAACCCTCGTTTCTCTAACCTTACTTCCTATAGCTATAATCACTGCTACCAGTTCCTTATATAGTATTATAGAAATTACTTTCAATTTACTTTTAATTCATTTTTATTTTTAATAGATAACTTGAAAACAATGTATAATCTGGCTAGAGTATGGATTATAAAATCAAGCAAATACCTGAGGGACACTGAACTTCAGCACAGAAAAAAAAACCACTAAATCCATCAATCCATCCATGTATATATCTGTTTAAAAGCTCAAAATGTTCTATTAAATTTTCAGAGAAATTGCATTTTAAATGATATGTATAGGCTCTTAAATTATAGAAGCTTAGATTTGAGAGTAACCTTAGAATTAAATTAATACTACTTCCTGATTTTATAGATAACTAAATCTCTGAAGACCAAACAAACTAATACAATGGGATAATCCAAATCCCTTGACTCCCATCTTTACATGACATCAATTAGTACTCTGTGAACTGGGAATGTAACAACTGACTGTGGGCACACAAAAAATCAAAGTGAAGCAAAATACAGCCACCATATACTTCACTGAAAAAATGCACACTAAATCAGATCTACTTGTCAATAGTGTTTGAAGATCTATATTAATTTATGGGTAAAAAAACAGAATATGTTTGCTCCCAAGATGTTTACAAGCCAGGAAGGGAGTTAAAATATAAAAAAGAGAAGTGGAAACAGCAGTACAAATAGAAATTACCTCAATATTACTTATGAGAATATGAATGCTATAGTACTGAGACCCAGGAACAGCTCTTGTCTAGTGATGGTGTCAAGGAAGAGGTAGGAATCACACAGATTTACAGGATTCATATTAGAAAGCAGACTTCACATAATAAAATAGGCATAGGCAAGGGTGAAGCAGCAAGAAGGTTTTCACTGTGTATAGAAGATGGTGATTGGCTTAGTTTGACCTGGAATATGGAATTGTGCCTGTGAGGACTACACAAATGACAGGTATGTTTTGGTTGGTGGAATAATCTAAGTAGCACACTTGAGAACATGGACTTTACTGTGTAGGACGAGGGGAATCATTAAACATTACTGAGAAGGGAATAATACAAAGTGTTATTTTTCCTGGGTCACTCAGGTAAAATATGTTAGGAATTTGGGATGGGTTAAATGTTAATGTTAGCGGAATCAATGAAGATGTGCTGCCCAATGGCAGAATTTGAGTACAAATGAAAAATCATCCCTTTTCTGATAAAAATTGTCTTTGTATCTTTAATTTCTATGGGGAACTATGAGAGACAAAAGATCTCAAATGTCTAGATGGTCTTCAAGATGACTTTCAACAGTGTCCATACCCGTGTACTTACTACACACTATTATGGGTTGGATCGTACCACTCCCTATACCCATATGTTAACCCCCAATTCTTTGTTACATGACTGTATTTGGAAATAGGATCATCACAGATGTAATAAATTGAGATTATTCTGAATATGGTATGGACCAATCCAACCTGATTGGTGTCCTTATTAAAAGTAAAAATACATACACAGGCACATGCACAGCTAGAACCACATAAAGAAGAAAGGGGAGCCAGGTGTTTTGGGCCATGCCTGTAATCCCAACAACTCAGGAGGCTGAAGCAGGTGCAGCACATGTTCTGAGGCCAGAGGCAGCTTGCATGACTTAGAGAGACTGTCTCAGAACAAAAAATAACAACAGGCTGGGAGTGCAGCTCAGTGCTGGAGCATCCTGGGTTTAACTGCCCCCAATCCCAGTACCAGAAAAGAGAGGGAGGGAGGAAAACAGGGTGGGAGAGAAGGAAAGAAAGAGGGAGAGAGAGAGAAAGAGAGAGAGAGAGACAGAGAAAGAGAGAGATATTGGAGTGATGATTCTATAAGTTAAAAAATGCAAAAGATTGCCGGGAAATCATTGGAAGAGGCATGACACAACAGAAGGAACTAGCTCAGCTCACACTTTGATCTTGGCTTGCTAGCCTTTAGAACTGTAAAACCATAAACTTCTTTTGCTTAAGACCTAGCAAGCACATTCATGTATCAACACTGGAATCTAAGCATCTAAGAAACATCCAATGATGAAACTTGGATTTTGACATTCTCTTGAGGCATAGAAAAAAATATTAATTTGCTAAGTTTGAGAACTAAGAAATTCTCATAATACTTGGTTCCTAGAAGTATTTCTAAAAACTTTAAAAGTATGAAAAAAGAAGAGTCTAAGTTAAAAATAAACCTTGACATTCAATCACATCCTGGTTCTAAAAACTTAATATGACAGTACAGCATACACATACACACACACACACACACACACACACACACACACACACACACACCACTTTAAGTATGACTGAATTGAAGATTTTCATTCATTTTCCATTGTTTATTTCTTAGCCATGAAAATCATCCCTTATTTCTATTGTTGCATAGGAAATTGCCAAACTAGAAAAACTATTGAAAATTAGCATATTAGCAAATGATTTCTCAATGATTTTTATTGTTAGAGTGCTCATAAACAAACTATTTCTACTTTTCTCTTTTTAAAATTACTGTTACATTTAATTCATCAAATTCAAAGAGAGAAGAAACCTCTTTTTGATGGGATAAGCAAGAATTTATGTTCTTTCATGGACTAGTAATATTTTCTTAAGTTGTGTTTTTTCTTAATTTGCTGTGTCTTTTCTTAAGTTGCCATTCTGCACTAATTACAAAGAACCATCAAGTTTTTCATTTTCCTTATGAAGAATCCTTCTCTCAGAGCACTTCCTACTTGTATTTTTAATGTCATTAGGGAATCACTAACACAAATAATTTTATTTTTTCCTAATTTATCTTGCAAGTACATATATAATTTCCTAGGATCATTTCACCTATTAGAAAAATCAGTCTATCCTGAGGTTTTGTTTCAGAGTATTAAAATTTAAGATGATAATATTTTATTATAAGGGTTTTTTTCTTTCTCTTATTTCAGCCTGTGATAGACCAAATCTTTCCTAAATAGCTTTTTGATTCTTCTTTTCTCTGCCCTACACTTTATCACATGTCCAATAAAACATCAACCCTTTTCCAGGAACTAAGGCCCTCTGCCCCCTGCACCCAGTCTTTCTCCAATTTTCTAACCTACTAATCCCCTAAACAACATAAAGTTGTACATTTAAAAATACCAATAAAATGAAAAAAAAACTAGTTAACATTTCTTCTAATAAAGTTTTGATGTAGATACAGAATACAGGTAGGGAGAATAGTATGCTAAACTGGACATCTATAAATGGAAGCTTGCTTCGCTAGAGGAGTCCAATAGGTTCTTCTACCTTAATTCCCAACCTCAAACATGATAGGAAAACACCAATCTATACTGAGTTTTTCTTGGCCTCTATCAGCAAGGGCTATTTGCCAAAGAATGTCATTCCATTAATTTAGTTTATTTCACATTTATCTGTCTTTACCCTTGAGTCTAGGGGCTGGGATTTGGCTCAATTGGTAGAGCACCATTCTGCAGTCTCTGAGGTCCCATGTTCAATTCTCAGAACTGCAAAAATGGGAGGATGTGGCAATCCATTCCTGAGGCAATCCCGAAACAGCCATTGAAAATCCTATAAGCATCTCTATGAGTCTGACAGGGCTCCATGGCACCTAATAACAACATCCTTGAGTCTAAAATCTTTTTTCATCAATTCTTAACTGCAACAATTCTTACATTTCTTATGTTAATTTGAAAGCTTCTTCACCTTTATCTTTTACATTTTGCCATAACATAGCTAAATAATATTTTATTTTACAAAGAACCTGTTCCATAAACATTTGCATATTTAAATGATGAATACTGAATGTCCTATCATAAACATCTTGCAGAATTTAAAACATACTAAAACAAAACCAAATAAAAGCAAAGATCTGACACTGCTGTCAAATCTACTATGTTTATTTCTTTATAACTGTATTAAGTTACTTAAATAGATGATCAACACCAAACATCTTAATTTTCCCCTACTAAATCTTGCCTTAATTATTCAGCCTTTCTATTCTCCCATGACTCAATGCCTCTTTTTGTGTTATTTTTTTCTTCTTCTGCACTCTGTGGATCATCCCCATGATAACGAATTTCTTCATTCTGTAGCTTCATTGACATTGAGTGATCAATTCCTCTTCTCAGCTTATATTGCACATGGATTACCTCATTCCTCTGACCTCTGATCTTTCCATTTTTTCCCTTGCATTTCACCCTTGAGCTCCATGCTGCAGTTCCACCAGACCAAGCCTCCCATTGGGAAGTAGTGACTTCTTTTAACTTTAAGAAACATAATGTTGAGTGATTATTTAAAGCTGGACTTTATCCCTTTGATAGATTTCAAGTGAAAACTTAAGAAACATGAGAAATGAAAGCACGAAAAAATTTGAATACAGTTTTTATTTGCAAATAGTTCATGTAGAACCTCATACATATAAACATACATCTTATTACTAAGGCAAACTATGTCATGAGAGCATCTTAGAAAATCTTAAGTAAAATTATTGTTGTTTTTGTTAGGTGCCATTGAGTAGGTATCTGACTCATAGCAACCCTCATAGGGTTTTCAATGGCTGACTGTTTCAGGATTACCATGGGAGTGGTTTGCCAGGTCCTTCTCCCATTTTTGCGGTGCTGGGAATTGAACTCGGGACCTCAGAGACTGCAGCGCAGCGCTCTACCAACTGAGCCAAATCCCAGCCCCAAGTAAAATTTTTAGTGCTGTATTATTTAAGAGATTCAATACCATTTAGCATGATTTATATACCACCTTCTGGTGATAAAAATTATACTTAGAAATTATCAGGGGAAAATGGCACTGCAAAATCTGGTTTAAAAGTATGCTATTTGGTAAATCTTTTACTCTACTTTGTTGTTAGGTGCCGTCGAGTCAGTATTTAACCCATAGCAACCCTCATAGGATTTTCAATGGCTGACTGTTTCGGGATTGCCTTGGGAGTGGATTGCCAGGTACTCTACTATAAAAACGTAAACCTAATACTGAGATGATGTACATGGTAAAAATAAATGAGAAAAAAAGATACAATCTTATTGATGAAATAAACATCTCACAATCTAAATGATACCTAACTAAGAGATTACTTGCATTTTGAAATTGTTTTATTTGTTTATCCTAAAGCAAAATGCTGTCATTTAAGGAATATTATCTCAGCTTTGTTATAAACTGTTACAGCTCTTCTACTTTAGTTATACAAATAAAAAAAATTACAATGGACTTTGAAAGTGAAAATCAACTGTATTTCTGATGCTAAAGAAATAGTCAAGCCCAGTTGAGTATGGAAATGACAGGAGACCATTTAATGAGTATTTATGCTCTGTCATTGTCTCTATTATATTTATTAACCAAACTATTAAAAGCTATTAAATGTTTTTGTTTGTACTAGTAACTAAGCAACATGCTAGAATAAAAATATAACTAGCTTTAATGTCCTAGATAATCAAGACTATATTTTACAAGTTCAGTTTCTCCAGCAACTAGCCTATCGCCCTGCATATAATAAATGCTCAGTAATTTGTATGTTAAATATTAATTTGAAAGAAAGTCCAGAAATTATTTTTCCTTAAGTTTATAAAAATCAAAAAGATCAGTTTTCTGCTTTTATCTTGCCTCCAGATAAAAACAACTTTTCAGGAAAAATGCAGCATTCATCATTTACAGCCACTTTTTATTTTTATATTTATGTAGTTCATTACTTTTTTTCCAAAAGAAAGAAAATCTTTCTGATCTGTTGTGAAAACAGAGTTTCATCATTTTTGAAACTTTAACAGCGTAAAATATATGTGCATTAATCATTGTGCTCTCTGTTCTTTTAGAACAAAATGCACAATGCAGAGGAGGCCAACTCATTTAAAACAACAGGAAAGAGTAACTCTTTCCACATCATTAATTTTGACAAATATTCAAGAAGGTTTAAATTCTTAAGCTTAAAAAAGACATCTTTCACATTTAAGTAAAACTATCTTTATCATCATTTTTCATCCACTGTTAAGTCATATTTTTATTTGTACATAAAAGAGGCTATCCTTAAATTTTATGGACTTATAAAATGTATCAGTATGTTTATAATTTGTCAATTCATTCTTGTTATCAGTAACCATATAAACTTACAATTATTGTTGTTAGGTGCCATCAAGTAGGATCCAACTCATAGTGACCTTCATAGGGTTTCCAATGGCTGATTGTTTGGGGGATTTCTTCAGAAGTGGATTGCCATGTCCTTAGGTGATACTATTTCTCAGGGTTTCCTCACACGTCTGTCAGCTTGTCATTCTGTGGGGGCTTACATGTTGCTGTGATGCTGAAAACTATGGAAGATACCAGCAGGGCCACTCATGATGGACAGGTTTCAGCTAAGCTTCCAGACTAAGACAGACTAGGGAGAACCCAGCAGCCCACTCTCAATACAATTAGCCATTGAAAACCCTTTGAATAATAGTGAAGCACTGTCAAATACAGTGCCAGAAAATAGGCCCCATAGGCTGAAGGCATTCAAGAAATGCCTAAGGAAGTGTTGCCTCCTCAAAGTAGAGTCAATCTTAATGACAGGAATGGAGTAAAACCTCTGGGACCTCCTTTTGCTGATGTGGCATGACTCAAAAGGAGAAGAAACACAGTGGCTGCAACAGTGGGATCAAATATAAAAAGATAGTGTACATGGCACAGTGTTGGGTAGGGTTTCCTTCTGTTGTACATGAGTTGAATTCTACTTGATGACACCTAACAACCTCTTAGGGGGAATAGGCAGATTGTAGAAAAGGCTTGTTGTTGTTGTTGTTGTTGTCGAGTCGGTATCCAACTCATAGCGACCCTCTGTACAACAGGGGAAACACTATTGTCAGTGCTTTTCTGCTGTTCATAGGGTTTTCAATGGCAGATTGATTTTTGGGAGGAGTTTGCCAGGTCCTTCTCCCAAGCCTACAGCTTCTGGTGTTCCCAGGCGGTCTCCCATCCAGGTACTAACCAGGCCCGACCCTGCTTAGCTTCCGAGATCTGACGGGATCGGATGGCTACAGCTGCAGGCAGAAAAGGCTTAGCAACTCAATATATTATCATCATTCATTATCATCTGACTGATGTTTTTGCTTGCAAATATAACAGCAGATTGGACATTTGGAAAACCAGACACTTTTTCTTTCTTTCTTGTTTTGTAATCCTGAGTACATTATCCGTTTTTTGTTGTTGTTGTGTTGTTTTGGTTTTGAGGTACTGGGGGTAGAACCAAGGGCCTCACGCTTGCATGCTTTGCAAGTGCTGGACCACCGAGCTGCACCCTCGGCCCATTTTTTTACTTTTTTTTTTTTTTTTGAGACAGAGTTTCGCTAAATTACACAGACTGCCTCTGGTCTTGAATTTGTGATCCTCCTGCCTCCACTTCCCAAATCACTGGGATTACAGGCATGCGCCACTGCGCCTGGCCATCATCCACTTCTTAAGAGTCTAGGAGCTTTTTTAGAAAAAGTAGGGGCCAAATAAGGTAACCTCTGAAGACCTCCTTAGTTAAAGTTAATAATAATAATATGTTATATTACTCTATACCAAGTACTGATTGTTGAATTTTCACAACACTATGTGGTAGCTGCCATTAGTATTCTCTCTGAGCACACTTGTTGTTGCATAGCAACCCTCACAGGGTTTTCAATGGCTGTTTCGGGATTCCCTTGGGAGTGGATTGCCAGGTCCTTCTCCCATTTTTGCGGCGCTGGGAATTGAACTTGGGACCTCAGAGACTGCAGCACAGCTCTCTACCAACTGAGCTAAATCCCAGCCCCCTCTGAGCACAGAGAGGTTGAATAATTTGGGTAAAGTCATATGGCTTAACGGTGGCAGTGTTAGGTAACAAAGCAGGTACCATGAATCTACCGTCTGTGCTTCTAATGCCACATTCTATTGACCTGTTACATAAAGAATATTCATATTTTTACTTATGACATTAATTGAAAGTTTTATTTTTTTCTTCTTTGGTGTTCAGGATAGTGTCAGGTGCTTCAGAGCCAATAATCTTGACTTTTTATTCAACTGTATCATTTACCTATTCTGACCTTGGGTTTGTTGTGTACTCTCAGTGTGTCTCCTCATCTGTGAAATAACAATACTCACCAATGTCACAGAGCTGTTGTTGGAGGGTTAAGACTAAAAATGAGTAGTGTAGCCTAGTTCCTGGCATACGACAGACTTTCAAGCAATTTTATTTTCTTCCCTCAGGTTTAAGCTATAGGAGTTGATGCTGAGGTCAACCATGAAATAAAGGCTACAGAGCAGGCATTTTTGATATTCACATTTCTCATAGCTCAAATAAGACTTAAAACAAGAACACAGCAGGAGTGTGTTGTTGTTGTTGTTGTTAGGTGCCGTCAAGTCGGTATCTGACTCATAGCGACCCTCACAGGGTTTTCAATGGCTGACTGTTTCGGGATTGCCTTGGGAGTGGATTGCCAGGCCCTTCTCCCATTTTTTCGGTGCTGGGAATTGAACTCGGGACCCCAGAGACTGCAGCGCAGCGCTCCACCCACTGAGCTAAATCCCAGCCCGCAGGAGTGTGGGGAGTCATGAAATGAAATTAAGAAATAAAAACCTGTGTTTGCTCAAGTCTGTACCCAGAGCATCAAAGACTTAAAGGATAGAGTTCCTAAGAATTTGTTCAGTTAAATCTTTACATTAACCCTAGGGCCATGCAAATAGTCAAATACCTAGTAATGACACAAGAGTTGTTAGAATCTCAATTTTTGGTCCACAACCTCATGCACTCTTCCCTTTACATAAATCCTTATACAAGTGCAGGATTTATTTTAGTCTTCCTAGCATATTTTTGGAACACAGGATTAGTATATTTGATATTATAAGAGAACAAAATTGCTAAGAGAAAATGATAATTAAGACCTTGCTCATTTAATCAACATCGGTCCCTCTCCCACTTTACAGTTCTGTTTTAATTATAGATGTGAGGGGGAAAAAGAAAGTAGGAGAAAGCACTGTTGGCATTCATCTTTCTTTGGGTATTTGAGTGATGAAAGCTTAAACAAATATTTAAAGATGAGCTGAATGAAAAAATAAATTGACAGTAGAATTAGTTATAAGGAAGGTTCCAGGATAGAGATTATACAGTCATTTTTCTTATTGAAATTTTGAATTCAAATAAGAACCATAACTCTTTGTTTTTCTACTGAATTCTGGATACTTTGGTCTGGTACTGAGAAATTACTGTCACATCTTTCAAGATTTAACAAATATGCCTCCAAAAGAATCCTTGGAAATAACAAAAATCTACATTTTTGCATAGTTGATTATACAGAATAAATGTACAAACCATAAACAGTTCATTTAGAAAATTTACAAAATATTAATTAATTTTATTTAATGGAACACCTCTATTTGGTAATTCACTGAATAGCCTTGTATGCCTAGAATAACATAAGATTTGAAAATAAAACAGTGGGTTTGATTCTAAAACCAAGAAAAGTTGTACAAGCAAAGAAATCATACATTCCAATATAAATATAAAACTAAATTATTGGTATGTACAGTTAATGTTAAAAGTTGTCTATCTTTCTATATATAGTTGATATTTTAAGATATTATAGATTTTAAGGATTCACACTAAATTAAAGAAACTAGGATTTATTATGGGGGCTGGGATTTAGCTCAGTTCGTAGAGTGCTGCTCTGCAGTCTCTGAGGTCCCAGGTTTGATCCCCAGCACCGCAAAACAATGGGAGAAAGTTAAGGCAATCCACTCCTGAGGCAATCCCGAAACAATCAACCACTGGAAACCCTATGAGGGTTCCTGTGAGACAGAAACAACTTGATGGCACCTAACAACAAGGACTTACTATAGTCAATCAAAATATTACAGCTGGCTCTGCTTTGTGTTTTTATACATCTATTGCAATTTACTTTAAGTTAAAATTCTGTTCACAGATTTTAATTACTAACAGGTTTAACAGAAGACACTGCAAAATTATACCAACACAGTGATTTCAAGTTTGCCATTTACTAGCTCATAGGATTTCTTTTTTTTTTTTTTTTTTATTAGAAATTTTTAATGTACATCATAATGTGATTAATTTTGACATGCTTTTCGTTGTGACAATTTTCATATATGCAATTTGATAAGCATTATTCATATAGGTTACCCCTTACCCTCCTCTATGTTTCCCCCCTCCCCCCTTCCTATCTAAGTTTCCCATCCAAGTCTTCTCTATCTTTTACTATATAGTAT